>SZWC01019514.1:20972-52603 GCA_023375785.1 Penium margaritaceum | reverse complement strand
GTATGTGCACAAACGTACGTTTGCGAGGTTCATGACGTAAGAAAAATCGCACTACTGTAGCGAGCCGTCACTTAATCTAGATGCTAACATCGCATAAAAATCTCAGGACATCAACACGGTGCCTTAGTTTTTCACATCTCATGAATGCCATTTTGCTCTCCTGGAAGCTTGCGTGTTTCCACAGAACCGCCTTCGCCTTTCTTCCCCCTTACCTTGGCACAACCCCCTCGTCTCTCTTCCCCCTCGTCTTTCTTCCCCCTTGTCTTTCTCTGCCCCTCCACAGGACCCCACACTCAGCTTGTCGGTCCACAGACCAGGCTTGCACCAGGGCAGTGGGAGTAACACTTGTACCTTACCTCCATGACACAGAAACAAGTAGCTTGTTCCCTTGTTCCCTTGTTGCCGACAAGGCAAAAAGTGGACTGCAATGCCTCACAAAACCTGCTCCACATTTCATGCGCACNAAGTGTTCCATGTGTTTGCAGTTCCTTGTCTGCCTTCTGGCCATAAAAAAAATGTAGATGAGGATGCTCAAAGATGGAAGGATGTAAGGACGGATCTCTCTGCAGCCTTGCCTGTGTGGACGTAATGCGACAAACGTAAGGGAAAACGGACGTGTGTGTGGTTGTGAGTCAAAACAGCAGGTGTGTTTTTCTACGGGGTGGAGCTCGCTAGTCGACTTCACCCGTCGGCCGGCGAGTTGGAGCTCGCCGGTGCTCATCCAAGAACCACGGACATAACCCCTCACGTGTCCCCACAAGTGCACATCCTGAGTTTTAGTCCGAATCTATGCCTGTCCAAACTACCACCAATTTACAGGTAGGACCAAACTAGGCCACCAAGCCACATGAGCAAGTACAAAACTGGATTGTTTTGAGACAAGGTATGAGCACTCCGTCTTGCCGCCAGGAGGGAAGCCAGCACGTTTGCAGACGACGGGAGAGTATCCGGTGGCCGGATACATTCACTTGGCAGCTGCCGAACTCGCGTCTGCAACCCCTGTCTTCCGTACCCTCCACCTCATCAGGAGTCTACAAGGCAATGGACGTGAGCCGAGAGGTCGCAGTAAGCTATGTACATAATATTTTCCCCCATAACCAAACGGGGAATAGGACCACGGATGCAACAATACTGATGCAAGCAACGATGCAAGCACAACGATGCTGAATGACAACACAACTCAAGAGCAGACGTCAATCCAGAGCACATGCATGGTGCAATCCCACAGAACGTAAATCCAAAAGAAACTTTGTACAACTGATGGCCTTTGTCAGACAATCAGCCCGTTGCAAGTCGGTGCCGACCCACATGATCAGAATCTCACCTCGATCCACCATATCTCTGATGTAGTGGTACTCGACGTTGATGTGCTTCGTGCGTGCATGGAGCACACCGGAGTTCTTCGTGATGGCCTTTGCACTCTCGATGTCATACCAAGGCACAACAGGGGGTATGGACTAGCTTAGCTCACGCAGCAAACGCGTTAACCACACTCTCAGTCATACCAGCGCCCAGAGCTACATACTCTGCTTCTACAGTACTACAAGCGATGCATCCCTGCTTGCCACTACGCCATGAGACGGCCGTTCCTCCAATGAGGAAGATGTAGCCGGTGTGACTCTTGCCCTCCGGGCTCCATGCCCAGTCAATGTCTGTGTATCTGTCGAGAACAACGGAGGCCTGCCCTCCATAGTGAAGGCCGATGCGGACGGCAGACACAACACACAGCACGCACTGGACAGTAGCCACAAGAACCTGTGTGTGTGGCGCCTCTGAGAAATGCGCAAGCACGTTGACAGTGAAGTCGACATCCAGTTGTGTCCTTGCGGCCAGGTACATGAGCGAGCCAATTACTCGCAGTTATAGAGTCACGTCGACTGGCTCCCCCAACTTTGCTGGATTGTTGACCTTCAGAGCCTCCTCGTCGTCGGGGTGATCGTGGTCGAGGCCGTACGCACTCTGTTAAGTAGCCCGGAAGAACGCTCCCCCAAAGTGAGAGTGTACCGTTCCTGATGGACAAAGAGTGTCCGACGGGCTCGATGACGCACAATCTACATGCCCACAAACAATATAACCTCTCTGAGGTCTTTTATTTTGTACGTCGACTCTAGCACACTCTTGGCTGCTTCAAAGGCCTTTAGATCATGCGAAGCGAACACAAGGTCGAAAACGTAGACCAGAATGGCCAAAAAGGGGGCAGGTGTCTGTGAGAGGGAAAGTGATGGGTCCACCGCACTCTGGACGTAGCCGGATCGTATGAGCGTGCTGGTGATCGTCGTGTTCCAGCACCGAGGCGACTGCTTCAGGCGGTACAGAGCCTTCTGCAGACACCACACACGGCCACAGCCATCCTTGAACCTTGGGGGTTGGGCCATATAGATCTGTTTGTCCCATGTAGAAATGCATTGTTAATGTCCATCTTGTGGAGTTTCCGGTCGTTCTAGGCTACCTCCGACAGCAAGCCCAAGGCTTTGGTCGTGCGTCCAACTGGTGCAAAGGTCTCGGTGAAGTCGATACCTTCTACCTAAGACAATCACTTCGTATTCAATCGTGCTTTGTAGCGGTCGACTGAATTGTCCGGCTTCAGGTGTCCGCAAGACCCACTTGGCCTGAACGGTCTTCCGTCCATGTAGCAGGTCTACAAGCTTGTAAACCCCATGTTATTTAATGGCCGCTAGCTCAGCCTCACACGCTGCATGCCAAAGTGCCGCATCGGGCCCAGCCAATGCCTGACACACTATGTTGGGGTCTGGCGTCACTCCCATCACATTGGGGTCTAAGGCCGCAATGGCTCCGCTACGTGTGGCCAAAGCATAGGCCACAGACGGAGGGCCAACAGTGACGCTGGACTTTGAACAGTCGACTACAAGTCAGTGCTCATGAGCAAGGAGCATGAAGCCTGTAATACAATGAGGGTGGAATTCAGTGAGCCCATACGCATTTAGACCTAGGGCCCTCGTGCTGGGATCCCCACTACGCACGCTTCGAGTAGGATGTGGGTTAAGGCGTCCATTCTCACCTTGCCTGTAGGGCTCTGGTGGCGATGCAGCTGGGATAGGAGGTGGATACACATTAGGCACCAACAAGGGTGGCGACACATCTGGTGGTGCCAGTGCGTCGATTGGGGAGACGAAGGAGGGTGACAACATAGGTAACTCGACTAGTCGTGTAGGTGACGACAAAGATGACACATGGGCCTTTGCTAGTGATGCAGATGTGGATGACACAGGCGGCACTAGGGACTCAGAAGGTGATGTAGGTGCCGGGAAAGTAGGAGGGGCTGACGACACAAGGGACGCATGAAGGAGAGGATGCATAGGCAGCGTAGGTGGTATGGACATCACAGGCAAGCCAACTGGTGGATGGGATGGACCAATAGCACCTAAGGTGAACAAGGCAGTGGCACCGGTCAACCCACCCTCCCCCGCGCGAGGGATCACACCACACCCAGGGGAATGCAACTGCGGGGTTCCACCGATGGGCAAGTCACAAAAGCAGAGATGCTCAAAGAATAATGCGTCTCGAGACTCGACAATGTGCCACCGAATGGGATCCCAGAAGCGCCAGGCCTTGGAGCGTGAGGCCACGCCCACAAACGCATAGATACGACCGCGGGGGGAGAACTTGGACCCCTCTTCTTCTAGTGTGAACCAGACACAGGCAAGAGATCCCCATAGACGCGCGAGTTGGAGGTCGACACGACGCTCGTCCCACAATTGGTACGGGGTGTGTGTGTGTTTGGAAGGGGGCCGTGAGGGATCTAGTTCAAGGCCCATGTCATCTAGGTAGTGCCCTCGAAGGCGAATGCTTCCGGCATGCGGTTGTCTACCTGCATTGCCCAAACCGCGTCCTCCATGGTGTGGTTCCAATGCTCAAACATGGCATTTTATTGGAGTGTGACGGGGACGGAGAGGTTGTGAAATACCCCTACTTTGGCAAAGTACCAGTCTAGGTCCCCCATGAATTCACCACCCCAATCAAAGCGGAAGTTTTTTTACAGTATAGCCGGATTGGCATGCAGCCATAATGAGCCACATGCGGACGGTGAGCGCAGCATCGCTTTTCAGGAGCAGACTGAAGATCCACCGCATGTGGTGAAGTCGTCCGTGATTTTCAGGACATATCGCCCTCTGTCATCCTCGAACTCCATGGGAAGGTGTTTGTGGAAAGCAGAGTGAACCAACTCGAGGGGTTTTAGAGCCCATGAGGCGGAAACGTTGTACGTGTGAGAGTGTGTGATCTCTAGAGATTAAGATTTAGTGTATGGAGAGCACAGTTGCAGTGAAAAGATAGACTTGGAGAAGACTGGAAGCCAGAGCTAGAAAATCACAGGTTAATGACAATGAGTAATGTATAGGGCATTTATACTGTCTAGCCGGCTAGCTCTAGCCCTAGCCTACTGCTCTCCTAGATTTCTACAACAAGCTACTTACACCTGTACCCGGTCCCCTACTTGCACTTGAACTCGGTGCCCTACTTGCACCTAGTGCCTTGTGCGAGAATTCCCAGGCCGTTGATCGTCCTGATCGACAGGCCATCCTGTCTCTCGGCAAGCCGTTGCGTTAGCTCGACACCTCCCCGCAGTGGATGCAGTCACCCTGTTACACACACCACCTGTGGTAGTGCGACCATCGCACAGTCACAGTCACCGTTCCGGGCTCTCCCGTTGACCGCGCTCGTTATCGGGGGTCCGCCGCCGAGACTGCCCCTCGGCTGTTAGCATCGTTGTTACGCTACTTACCGAGAGGGTGAAAGCCACCCTCGCTTGGTGTGTTTGGAACATTGCTGTAAAGGAACAAGCGAAATACATCCCTAGCGTGTGGAGTATCCCGTGCTCCATTGCTCGCTCGCTCCTCTCCTCGCTCCGCACAGCCACGGTCGAGGAGAGGCGGGCTTGACCGCGAGCCAAACATCCGAAAAAACGAAAAATGGCCCAGATGCCCCTGAAACTCGGTCGAGGCCCCATGTATGACAGAAAAAGAAGGGTACCTCATTACATTCACCCTCCCCCGCCGTCAGAGGCGCGACGTCTCGGTGTGCCTGAGATACTCTAGGAGAACAGTGTTGGTATCCCCAACATGGAAGTTGGCCTCTGGCTCCCAAGAGTTCTGCTCTGCCGGATACCCCTTCCACTTCACTAGAAACTCATGCCGACGTCCCCTCTGGTGGTCAACCAGAATCTTCTCCACCTCAAACTCCTCACTTCCTTCCACCTGGACATTAGGAGGTGGAGCTGACCCACGACCCTGAAAGAAGGTGTTGGGGTCGCTATAAGCATGAAGCAGGGAGATATGGAACACCGGATGGATGGTTTAGTGAGTTGGCAGCTCCAACTTATAGGAAACAACCAAGCGCTTCTCCAAAATGTGGAACGGACCCACCCATCACGGCTTCAGCTTGGAACTCTCAACTCCCACCAGTTGCAGGTTAGCAGAATTCAACACTACCTGATCACCCACTTGGACCTTCCATGCCGATGGATGCTTATCAGCCTGCTGCTTCTGTTGCTTTTGTGCCTTCAACAGTTGTTGCCGTACCACGTCCCAAGTGGTGGTAATTCCATTAGCAATCTGCTGCACATTCGGAAGAGATGTTGTCGTAGCAAGGGCGGCTGCGCTTAGTGGCTGGTGGCCATAGACCACCTCAAACGGTGACTTCCCTGTTGATGTTGACACCGTTGAGTTGTAGGCAAACTCTGACACTCCGAGCTTCTCCGCCCAACCCTCTCCATCTGGTGAGACCATGCTCCGTAGCAGGTACTCCAATGTCTGGTTTGGGCACTCCGTCTGTCCATTACTCTGTGGGTGGTATGTTGTGGTCAGCTGCACCCTCATGCCCAGTTTTCCCATAAGATCTCTCCAGAATCACGAAGTGAAGCGTGGATTGTGATCTGAGACCACCAACTACGGCACTCCATGCAACTTGATGACATGACCGAGGAGGAGTTGAACAGTCATAGCAACCGTAACACTCTCCGGACATGCGATGAAATGTGCCATATTCACCGGTCCACTACCACCAACACCGTGTCGTCACCATGTGGCGTCATAGGCAACCCGCCGATGAAGTCATTGAGATGTCTATCCATGGCCTCTCCGGTACATGCAATGCCTGCAATTTCCCAGGTGGCTTGGTCCTTCGTGCCTTGATGTATTGGCACACATCACAACTGATCACAATTTTTTTGCAGTCAGTTCTCATTGACGGCCACCAGTGTTGGCGTGCCAGGGCTTTGAGCGTCTTGTCGAAGCCAAAGTTACCTAAGTAGTGGGTGTCATGCAACAACTGCTTCAATGGCGCATAGTCCGACACGACAATCCTCTACTCTTGTCCCCTTCGCCATTACACTCCATCCCACATGGCGTCTTTCAGCATGCCACCCGTGAACTCACCGTCCATGCCATAGCCGTGTTAGAATAGGCTATGCATGACTGGAGATCCCATGAGCACTGAGATGGCATTAAGGCTCAAGTCTGGCCTCCTGGATAGAGGATCTTCCGGATTCACCTTTCCAGGCTTGTACTAAACCTCGGAGTCAAAACTTCCTTCCAAGAACTCCATCCAACGAGTCTACCGACGAGTGAGGTTCAGCTGCGTCTTCAGATACTTCAAGACGTAATGATCCGTGAATACCACGTAGTGTCACAAATCAAGATAGCACCTCCAGTGCTTGAATGCATGGATCATTGCCAGCATCTCCTTTTCGTGGATTGCGTGGTTCAGCTCTGCACCTCACAGCTTGCGCGATGCGTACGCAATTGGTTGTGGCTCCAACCCGTGATCATGCATCAGTATTGCCCCAATGGCATATTCGCTTGCGTCCGTCGCCATGACGTACTCCTTGGATGAATCCGGATGTACTAGAACCGGACCGTCACGCATTGCAGCCTTGAGCTCCTCGGTACTCTTCTACTCTTTCTTGCCCCATTCCCACTGGTGATCCTTCCTCAGTAGCTGAGTCAGTGGCACACCCTTCTCTATGTACCCTCGGATAAATTTCCGGTAGTAGTTGAAAAACCCCAGGAAGACCTAGATGTCACACACGCACTTTGGTGTCGGCCACCGCTTCACTGCTTCCACCTTTTTGGGTCCATGCGGAGACCGTTTCCGCTCATGATGTACCCAAGGAAATACACCTCACTCTATTTGAACTCAAACTTGGAGAGCTTGGCAAACAACTTCTCTCTCTCTTTAGAATGTCCGACACCTGCCAAAGATGTTGCTGATGCTCTTCCAAGGTCTGAGAGTAGATAAGGATGTCGTCAAGGAAAACCACCGGGAATTGGTCCAAGTGAGGGTGGAAGATCCTATTCATGAGGCTCGTGAACGTTGCAGGAGTGTTGGCCAACCCAAACAGCATCACGCGGTACTCGAAATGGTCTTACCGCGTCCAAAATACCATCTCCCCCACATCATGCTCCGCAATCCGGATCTCATGGTACCCCAAGCGCAAGTCAATCTTGATAAAGTATTGCGCTCCCCTTCGCTGGTCAAACAACTCCTTGACCCTTGGCAACAGGTACCGATTCTTGATCGTTACGTTGTTAAGTGCGAGATAGTCCACGCACATCCGCAGCTCTCCTATCTTCTTCTTCACAAAGAGGACCGGTGCAGCCTAGGATGACACCGATGGCCTGATGAACCCTTGGTATGTCTGCTCCTCCAATTGCTTTTCAGCTCACCCAGCTCATTATTGCTAATGCGATAAACAGGCCGCACTGTTGGAGTTGCTACCGGAACCAGATCAATTTTGTGGTCGATGTTCCGCTTCGGTGGTAAACTCTTTAGCAGCTCAGTAGGAAACACGTCAGTGTAGCTGCCCAACACTCCCTTGATGCCTTCCGACAGCTCTGCTGCAGGTGCAATCTGTTGCTCTCCCTCTTGTTGCTTTGCCTTTGCTATCAACAATTCCACCTCTTCAGCTGCTACCTTTTGCCACAACCACACAAGGTACACTTGACCCCCCTTGTGTTGATAGCACTTCAACTGCACAAAACTCAACTGTGGCACCTTGCCTGCCTTAGAGTACTTCTCCTCAGCCCATAGTGTCAAAACGATCTGCTCTCCACATTTCTTCACATTCACTTGGCTACGCACCCAATCCACAGCAGGATTCCACCAGTGCAGCCAGTCACGCTCCAAAATGGCGGCGTAGGCATCCATCGGGCATGTGGAAAAGTTTACCTAACACGATAGCTTGCCGAGGCAGACCCTCAAAGGCTTCAGAGGTACTCCGCACACCAACTCCCCTCGCACCAACTTGGCCTTAGTTGGTGTCCCAGGTAGCCGTGCAAGCCTCGACCTTTCTATAAGCTCATCGTTGAAGAATGAGTGCGACGCGCCACAATCCATCAATGCTTTAATCTGCCTGAGAGTCTGGCGTCCCTCTTCATCCGCAGACCAGCCAATAAAATTTCGACTTTCAGGAGGAATCACATAATGCTCCCGCTTCCTTTGCTTCGCGGCAATACACTCGGCAACTCCTTAATTGTCAAAGGCCTTTTGGGGCTGGTGTTCGCTGATACGGATGAAGCTTTCCCAGCAGTTGGTCGTCCGCCACTCACTGCCGGTTGCCGTTTCCCTGCTACTTATTCTTGCTGTCCTTCTTGTGGTGTCCACGTATTCTGCAGATCCAACAATTTCCACCACGCAGCTTGTTCTACTGCTGGCCCCCTTGCACTGCATCGATCTCCATGGGGTTAGCTTGTTGGTGCCGTGCTTGACACTTAAAACTCTCCTCCTTCTCATGGAAACCCCCTCCATGGTAGTGTAGCACGTCAACGCGCTCAGTAGTAGCCACCATCGCCTAGAACTCCATGATTCCGCTTAGTGCCAGCGTGTGTTGAATTTCCACCTTCAAGCTGTCGTGGTACTTGTCTACCATCACTGGCTCACTCATGTCGTCAATCTCCGAGCACAGCACCAAGAATCAACGTGTGTACTCCTGGACTGATCCGGTCTACTTCAGCTACTTCAGCTTGTTGCAAGCAACCATGGAGGCATTCACAAGATCGAACCGATCTCTGGTGGCTTGCTCAAACTGCTCCCATGTCGTCAGCACGCGAGCTTCAACTTGCCTCGCACCTGGCTGCCACAACACGGCATGTTGCACAGCTGCGTTTCCACCTCCACCTCAAGTGGCTAGCACATTCAGTTACCTCCACCACTCCAATGCTACTCCGTGGAGCAGTGTCATCGTGAGTGATACACGCACAGCATCGTCCTCTTGAGGGTGACCCAGAGCCCCAAAGTAGCTATTCATCACGAACAACCAGGTCCGTACGCTCGCTCCCTTGACTGAGGGATTCAATGGTTCTGGAGCCTTTGGCTTTGGTCTTGGCAGACTCCTTGACCGGGCCGCCTGAACCTGTCCACTGTCAGTCCCATCCCGTAGGTCAGTTATCTGTCGATTAAGCCGCTCATTCTCAAGCTTGAGGGCTCCCAGCTTCTCTGCGACCTGCTACAAGGCCTGCTCCATGGCTCTAGATTTTTTTGGCCATACGAGATCCTCTAAAAAAATTGGCAGCATTTCGGCAGCAATAGAAAACGTTCTGGCAGCAATTCGGCTGTCTGAGAAGAAGATCTAATGTGCTTAGGAGTCACCCGTTGTCTCCCGTGCGCGTACGGTAGGCCGTGTGGACACTCCGGAAATATAGAAAAAAAAATCCAGAGGTTGACTTGTACGTTGGCTTCGAAGTCTGGTCCAGTAATCTCCCTCTTGATCAGCCTCAATGTTGTCCAGCGTAGTCCGTGCCTTCGCTCCTTGAAGTTCAGCGAGCTCTGGCAGCCCTTCCGTCCAACACGTAGCTCTGGCTCTGATACTAGATGTGAGAGTGTCTGATCTTTGGAGATAAATCTTTGGTGTAGAACACAGTTGCAGCGGAAAGATAGACTTGGAGAAGTCTGGAAGCCAAAGCTGGAAAATCACACGTTAATGACAATGAGCAATGTACAGGGTATTTATACTGTCTGGCTGGCTAGCTCTAGCCCTAGCCTACTGCTCTCCTAGCTTGCTACAACAAGGCACTTACACCTGTACCCGGTGCCCTACTTGCACCTGAAATTGGTGCCCTACTTGCACCTAGTGCCTTGTGCGAGAAGTCCTCGGCCGTTGATCGTCCAGATCGACGGGCCATCTTATCTCTTGGCGAGCCGCCGCGTTAGCTTGACGCCTCCCGGTGGTGGATGCGGTCGCCCTGTTACGCACACCACTAGTGGTACAACGACCGTCACATGGTCGTGGTCACCGTTCCAGGCTCTTCTGTTGACCGCGCTCGTTGTCGGGGGTCCGCTGCTGAGACTACCCCTTGGCGGGTAGCATCGCCGTTATGCTACTCGCCGAGAGGGTGAAAGCCACCCTCGCGTGGCGTGTACAGAACGCTGTTGAAAAGACATGATAGAAACATGCCCCTGGCGTGTGGAGCATGCAGTGCTCCATCGCTCGCTCGCTCCTCCTCCTCGCTCCGCACAGCCGCGGTCGAGCGGAGGCGAGCTTGACCGCGAGCCAAATTTCCAAAAAACGGAACATGGCCCAGATGCCCCTGAAACTCTGTCGAGGCCCCCAGTATGCTAGAAATAGAAGGGCACCTCATTGCAACCCTCTATCATCCTGGAACTCCATGGGAAGGGGTTCGTGGAGATTTGAGTGAACCAAATCGAGGGGTTTTAGAGCCCGTGAGACTGACAGATTGTACGTGGCACGGTGCATCTCAGCTCGAGCGTACTGAAGGCAATCGGTTTTTGGCAGTGCCTCAAAAGATGGTGTGTCAAGACCGAGTGCAAGCTGTGTGTGAATCAGGTGATCGAAAGCATCCAAGTGGACATGGCACAAGCATCTCTACACTGGTGCTTGAGAGACAGCGTGCCCATTGCAAACACTCATGCAGCGGGGGATTTAGGGATGGGGGTGGATTTTGGGCAGCCATAGACATGATTCAGGTCTCCAGCTGCCTTGTCACTCAACACTACTTCAGCAGTAGCACAAATAGAGGCAGTGGCATCCTTACCAGTGAATGCGACACTGAGACTCATCCGCGTGCAGGCACGTCTAGACAGCAGGCTGAGTTCTAGATCAGGCGCACACAGCACGTTGGAGATGTAAAACGGCCCTAACAGTCCATGGAATTGCACCACGCCCTCACCCTCGACAGGAACCTCATGCCTAGAAGCCATCTTCACAAACCGTACAGAGCCAAGTGGACCAAGCACAACAAAATCATGGCGGCAATGTCATGTGATGGATGGCACCTCAATCTAGGATCCAGTTGGCATCCATCACACCCTCTGGCGAAGTGACAGGATAGTTTTCTATAGTAGAGGCAATGGACATGGGATGCTTAGTAGATGACTGCTGAGCCACAAAGGCGACACATGCTTGCGACTCATCAAGCCATGACAGATCGTCATCGCCTATGAAGACAGCAACAAAGAATGCAGACAGACCAGTATAATCACGTGTGAAGAACAACTCCACATATTCAACAGTGCATTGTACTCCACTACCACCATCCCGACTGAATGGCACAAACTCGACAAACACAGCAGAGGGACCCCTTGGCTTAGTCAATGCACTTGCACCTCTCTGAGTGGTGAGTTGAAGGAGCTGGCGGAGCTTGGCGATGTCTCGGGCCTGCATCACAAGTTGCAACTCCAAAGGTGATAGGTCGCTGGTATCGTCTATGGCTATATCCTCCGCTACTGTAGGTGGCGTGTCAATTGCTACAGTGGAATGTGCAAAGGCACACTCATGCTACTTGAACGTCTTTTGTAGGCCTGGTGCAATCTTTGTCCAGTTCTTTGGGAGCTTGCACTTAGTATAGGGGTGTGCTCACCCGCAATGGTAGCATTTCCATTGTTGTCCCCGGGTCGGCTTTAGAGTTTCCTATCCCTTGCCATCCCTAATATCCCGCCTGTTGTTCCTTCCTTTCTTCTCCTGAACAGCTGTAGCTGTGCCAGTTCCTACTACAGTTGTCGTTGTTGGCTGTGATGACTGGCGGGAGGAGAGGGGATGGTGAGTGTTGCCTGACCTGATGCGACGGTTGCGGCTGATGCACCATGACAGGCGTCATTTTCTACTCCAACTCCTGCCACGTGTATAAAATGCTTAGTGGTCCATGAAAACAACAAGACTCTGTTAGTCATGTCCTCAAGACTCTTCAGGCTGAAGTTGTCAAAGGTTTCTGTGTACTTGTTCCCAACACCAATCCGGATGGTGTTGAACGCCATGAATTGACCCGGCCCATTCTTCCCAATGGCCCTATAAAACCGCATCACCCACCGCCAATACTTGGTCGACGTCTTGTCTCAGTGCGATACGGATAACTCGCAACTAGAGCTTGCTATAATAGTGGCTAACCTTGTCATCCACCATCTCATTGCTACACAAGATCATGCCGATGTTACTCTTGCTACTGCTAATGTTGTAGGCAGTGAAAGCACTCCCGGTATTGCAGGCACTGCTGGATGAGGGGTTGCTGTTGGCTCATCCCCCTATGGTACCATGGCCAATGGGATTGCTACAAATCCCTCCCCCGATGTAACCACTCTTGCTCACGCCCTTCTACCCATTCCTTTCTGGCATGACTTTGAGACTGTACCACCGTATTTCATCAATAAGCTTCCTTCTCCTCTTGGGAAGTACGTTTTAGACCATGGGTACAAGGCCAACACTTTAGCAGAAGTACTTCCCACCAAACCCTAGTGCTGCTAATCCCTTTGTTCCCTTGCTTACTAAGACTGCACGTGATGTTCGCACTCTCATCACTACTGGCAATGACAACATCACTGAGGACATAGGCCAGTACAACACTGACCCAACACGCGACACCATTACAGACCTCATGGGTGCATACACAGTCATCTGTAGCCGCAACACCGTCACTAGTCATACTGCCTAGAGTGCTCTCACAGTCTAGGTCAACCATCTTCACATGCATGCTCATGAGACGACCAACGAGTACTAAGCTCGCAGCCTTCGAATCCTTTGTGACCTAGGTGAGGCTATACCTGCGCACCCCCTTGTATGTCTCTCCATCATCATTGGCCTCATCCCTGATTTGTCTGACCTGTTCTGCATACTCCCTGCAATGAGCATGAGTGCCTTACATGTATGTATGTCCGTTGTTGCTGACGCTCTTCTCAGCGTTTGTACACTTTATGAGTTCACAACTGCATGTCTAGTCAGTGGGTGGGGCAAGATCCAAAGCACCTGCATCGCTCTACTATAGCTACTACTTCCACTGTCATGTCCTCCTCCACTACCTCTCCCTCCTCATCCATTTCCGGGACCACATCCTCCTCTATTAGTGGTTCTCATGTTGCCCTTAGTGTCGGCCATGGTCGTGGATGTGGGGGTTGTGGTGTTGGTGCTGGAAATGGTGGGGGTCATGGAGGAAGGGTCGAGGTCACTCATCCTCTGGATCCACCTCCCTTATCATCATTTGCTCGAACTGTGGCCAGATTGGCCACTCCATCATGAAATGTCCTCACCCCCCAGATGATGCACACTTGGCCGCCGCTATGGATGCCCGGTGGGTATGCTCTACCACAGCGTCTGGTCTTTCCACCAACTCCTCCTCTCTTTCTCCACCCCAATCTGCAAATACATCCACTCTCACCAGCACTTTTTCATCCCCTACGCCTATTGGTCAGCTTCACCATGTTGCTGCTCATCCCTATGGAACTGTAGGGCCTGGCTGGCTGCCTCCCCTCAGTCAGCTTCCGAACTATATACGACCGTCAACCTACTATGCATCTCCCTCCTGGCAGCATGATTGTGGTCCCACACAAGCGAAAACTACACCAAGGGTCACCGGGATGAACGCCATGTAGCTGAGCGCAACCTCAAGAAAATACTCACTGACATGCTCCGCCTTTGGAACAAGGAGGGTGCGAGTGTTCTGGGTATCGCATTCCATCATACACGTCAGGCTGACTCTCAGCTTCGGGGTGTCGGTTTTGGGACACCCAATGGAATTTTACCGACCGATACTCCTTGTATTGAGCACTGGCAGTCCATCTCTTGCCCTCATTTCCTTGCTGTATTTGGTCAGTCCTCCAGTCAAGTGTTTGGCTCTATCCCTGTCTCTTACATCTTGCCGTTGGCTTGTACATAATTTCTTGCTCATGGACTCTAGCGCCAAGCATCATATGTTGTTTTGTTGCTTGGCATTTTTCTCCCTCGGTGACGTTTGTTCTGTGCATTTTGTCTGCACTAGCTAAGGCCAATTGTTGCTTGTCCAGGATGTTGGCATTGTTCTTCTTTTGTGCCAGGGGAGAGGGGGGATCTGTTCTTACCGGATGTTCTGTATGTACCTGATCTCAAGGTCAGCCTGCTATTTGTGACCACCCTTGATGACCAGGGTATGGACTTCGTGTCTTGTTGTGGCATCGGTACAATCCTCTTGCAATCCAATGGTTGTGTTGTACTGTGCAGCCTTCATTTTGATCGTGTGTTGCGTGTTCGATTGTCTCTTCCCTCATCTTGCGATGCCGCTGCACTCTTCCATGTCGCAATGTCATTGTCCCCAAAGCACACATGTTTCCTGTGTTTTCGTCTCTGTCACATCCATATTGCCACCATCGACGTCCTACTATGCCTGTGTCCTGCTCATTATCTTGATCCTCCCTCCTTTGTGACATCGTGTTTGTCTCATTGCCTTACTATGCATCTTGCTCAGGGCAATATGCATCTCTCTCCATCCTCCACCTATGATCAGATCACCTCCCATCTCCTCAAGCTTTTTCCCACAAACGTCGTGGGTCCCCTCCCTCATGAACTCCTTGGTAGTCTTGGCTATGTTATTTGTTTGATTGATGACTTCTCACATTTTGGCTAGATCTTGTCTCTGTGTTAGGAGAGTGATGTGCTCGAGGAGTTGCAGCAGCCACCTTTGGCCAATGCTCTTGGGCCGCTCATTCCACATCTGCAGTAGTTGTCCGAGAAAGCAAGAGGTGCAGCACACTGCTATGAGCAACAATAGCAGCACACTGCAACCATTGCAGACATCTACCACCTGTCATCGGTAGGACTCGTTGGAATTGAGGAGTAATGACAGCTACAATATCTAGTTGTCCAAGCCACCCGTGGCCACAACACGGTGCTAGAGTTGTTAATCCTCCTACTGCATTTCCCTCCATATGTGCACTCTCGTGTGCAAGACGCACTCCTCCCTCCTCTTAGCGGTTTTTTCCCGAAACTAGTACCATTTTGCATTCATGGTGTTTTATAAGTCTAGAATCTCTTACCGATTCGACTATTGGCTTAAGCGAGAAGAATTGTTGTCGAAAGCTCTTGCAGTTGACAGCACTAACCAGCAACAACAGTAGTAGCCTAGAATCGCAACTACCATCAGCAGACTGCCATTGGTAGGTTGCCTTTTCATCTCGCAGCAGCTACTGCTGCAATCTGCAGCCATACAATAAAGCTATAGCTGTAGAACAATCCTGCAACAGAACCCTGCCGCAACAACCAGCAACAACAATAGCAACCTGCAGCCGTTGCAGCAATCTGACATTTGTCATCAGCAGGATGCTCTGGTATCTAGCAGCAGCAGAAGATGCACTCTGTAGCCTTCTAAACAAGCCGCAGGTGTAGTACGCTGCTGTAGTAGCACCCTTCTGTAGCAGCCAAAAATAGCAGCAACAGCCTGCATTTGTAGCAGCCGTCTTCCACTTGACATCAGCAGGTTGCTTGTCCAGCCCCACAACCATTGAAGCAAGTTGCAGCCACGGCATGCTGGTGCAACAACACCTGTTACAACATCCAGTAGCAACAATGATTGGTTCTTCTCTCTGATCACCCTGGTAGCTGCAGCCACTTCTGAACTTGTCTACCCTCTCTATCCCTCTTTCAATGCAAAGCTGAGTACAAGCCAAACACAGATATTTTTGCCTACAAAGTGGAGCATGAGCCTGACCACGCTCTTTACTAGCATAGAAACGCAGAAACTATCAGCCAGGAGATGAGTTTGGCTACATCAGCTACTTCAACGAGGTCCAGGAAGAGGAAGTAAAGAATTGCAACTACACCAACCCAGACATCCTTCCATGACAATACGGACCAGCTCACTTCTGCCCAATGAGAAATCTTCCTCCATTTTGACCTCCCTCGTCCGCTCCGTTTCCTACACCCTCTCTCATTAGAAATCAGCAAGGGCAAGGTCATGAGGCTGCTCCTTTCCCTTCTAATGCACCAGCTTACACAGACTTAGCATCGTCTGCCCCTCCCGCCGTTGATGCAAGTGGCCTTCTTGTTGCTTCCCTCGACACAACTGCGGCAGTTACCGCAACATTTGTGGCCACTGTGCGTATTTCTTAGGTACCAGCAAACACGGATGGTTGTCGTGCTGAGAAATATTAAATTCAAGTAGGTAGTCACATTATGTTTTCTTGCTAGTGTGGCTACTAGCATTGCTACACAGCTAGTTGGAGCTGCTACATCAATTACCACTACTGACGCCACTGTCACTTGTGAGACATCATTTGCTGTCTTGTCCATCCAAGGGTCCACATTCTCTTGCTTTCTCTCACCCAGCCTGTTGTGTTACATTAATTCTCTTTACCGTCGCTACTGTAGCAGTAGTGATAGGAATCTTATGCCTGGTCGTGACCGTTGCATCTTGGATCTCAATGCTCTGGGGATTCGCCATTGCCATCGTGCCGCCTCTCTTCATTTTACTTCAATGCCCCCCGCATGATGAGCACTCTTCGTGTTTAGTATTGTTCTTCTGTTGTTCTCTTTACACTTCAAACCTGAATGTCTTATGGCCACTTATGATGTTGAGCCTCTTTTTCCCAATTATTCCACTAGACCAAGAATTTTACTACATTTGAGTAATCCTCAGGAAATCTGGCCGCGAGCTTGGACCACTAGTTTCTCAACTACTTTTGTGGTTTATGACAAACAATTTTGTAGAATTCCAAGGTAGAACATGGCATTAAATCAGATAGAAAGAAATGGAGGCACCACCTGCAGTTTGTTTCACATTATCTTTCATGAGATTTAGTAACCAACTGTTTACACAAGAAACTCCTCCACTATCTTTAATTGGAGATGTATTCATGATGGGTTCATAATTTAAGATGGACCATGCAGCAGAATCAAGAAGCTCCTTGGGACACCTAACTAGCCTGACAACAACATTTGAATCAAATACAACATCTTCAAAAAAATAATCATTTTTCCTTGACTTGCGCATCTTCAAATGAAATAAAATATGAGGTTCAGTTTTTTGGACACTTCTACATTCCATAAACCCATGAGCCTCTATCTCTACTTGCCATACCAAAGCTACCATCCAACCGACTGCAGTTGCATATTTATCTCAACTAAGCTACAAAAATGACTTCTTCCTTTCTCTATCCAACAAGACTTATTCAATTTAGAAACACATTCTTCAACCGGCTTTGTACTATACATTACTATCCTCACTTCTTGCCCACGATCATCCCTCTTTGGACATCAATTGTCCGAAAGTGGCTCTTGTTCTCCAAAAATCACAAGATACAACAAAGAAATGTTCATAATGAGAAAAAAGGCAAACGTCTTGTGCTAATGAATCTTCCCACACCACGAGCCAAATGTCTGCACTTGGTGAGGCTTCTTGGATTTTAAAAAAAAAAAGAGAAACATATCATGCCGTGTTCCCCTCTCATTTCATTTTGGCCTTGCATCGGTTAGTAGAAGAGCAGTAGTGTGAGGTGTACAATTTATAGACCATGCCATCCACAGTGATGGAAGATTATGGTTTTTGCATTTGGTGACATGCATTCTATTGATCCATGACTCATGTTTCATTGAAAGACTTCTAAAAGGAACAGGGACATGTGAACGGACTTCACCAAATCATGGAGAGTTCTCATAAGGTAATGGATAGTACATGATTTAACGATGAGCCATGTCTTCAAAAAGCACTTAAAATGAAGAATTATGCACATTACGATATTGTAGCGTGCGGACCATTTTTAGGATTAGAATGGCCTTGAAATATTTACGGCATGTTTCGGGGTCTTGAGATTGAATTTTTGAGGTATCCTTGCCCGAAAAATAATACACGGGCTAGAGCCTATGTCGACTCTAGTCCGGAAAATACCTTAAGTGTGGATTTGGGACGAGAGGAGTGTCGTGATGGAGATTCCATCACGTCACTCCTCCTCCATCCCTTGACGCCGCTAGGGCCTTGTTTCCACATGGTTGTGCCACATGGAAAGATTAGGCTAGGATGCATTTTTTTACATCCGTACCCTATGAAAACCATGACCGTGACGCACCTCAGCCACAATGGATGAGGCGGCCAGTCACTCGGCCTCTTTGGACTGACTCATCTCAGGCCTTCCATTTTGGTCTTCCACTTGGCTGCAAAATAGGCAGAGCCGTTACACTGGTATCAGAGCCAGACTTCCACAAATTTCTGATTTTGAGGTCCATCCCGCCGTTCCTTCTTCGTCAAACCCATTGTTGCTCATCAATTGGGCAATTGCAACGAGAGAATGGAGAAAACCGTACGTCAATGGAGTTGATGGACTCGCTATGGGCCGACAGCCTGCACGTGAATGCCGCCCGAACGGCGACAATGAGCTATCTCACTTCGCTGGCTCTCTCGCTCGATCACCCACCCAATATATCTGCCAGCAAAAAAACCAAGAAGACTGATAGAAAGCGACGGCAGTGCAGGCTTGCTCGCTCGCTTGCTAGTTCAGCGAGTTGCCCGACGGGCTCGCTGATCGGGCCGACAGGTCCACCAGCGAAGGGCGGCAGGTGAGGGGCGGCCCGGAGGGCCGACCGTCCATGGCAAGGATGGAGAGGGGGTGATCCTCCCCTCTCCTTCTCCTCTCAGGTGCCGATGGAGCTAGGAAGGGAGAGAGGGAGTGGCACTCCCCTCTCCCCCGTCCTCTGAGGTGCCAATGGCGCTAGGGAGGGAGAGAGGGGACGGCACTTCCCTCTCCCTCCTCTCAGGTGCTGACGGCACTAAGAAGGGAGAGGGAAGAGCAATCCCCTCTCCCTCCTCCTCTCAGGCGCCAATGGCGCTAGGAAGGGAGAGAGGGAGTGGCACTCCCCTCTCTCCCCTCCTCTCAGGCTCCAACGGCGCTAGGAAGGGAGATAAGGAGTGGCACTCCCCTCTCTCCCCTCCTCTCAGGCGCCAATGGCGCTAGGAAGGGAGAGAGGGAGTGGCACTCCCCTCTCTCCCCTCCTCTCAGGCTCCAACGGCGCTAGGAAGGGAGATAAGGAATGACACTCCCCTCTCCCCCCTCCTCTCAGGTGCCAATGGCGCTAGGAAGGGAAAGAGGGAGCGGCACTCCCCTCTCCCCCCTCCTCTCTGGTGCCAACGGTGCTAGGAAGGGAGAGAGGGAGCGGCACTCCCCTCTCTCCCCTCTTCTAAGGCACCAACAGCACTAGGAAGGGAGAGAGCGAGTGGCATTTCCCTCTCCTCCCTTCTCTCAGGTGCCGAAGATGCTAGGAAGGGAGAGAAGGAGCAAACATCCCCTCTCCCCATCCTCGCAGGCGCCTACGGCACGAGGAAAGGAAGGAGGAGACGAAGCTTCCTCCTCGCTCTTCTCTCAGGCGCCGACGGCACCGGAGGAGAGAGAGAGCCCCCCCCCCCCCCCCCCCGCCGCCAACACTTACGTGTTGCATTATTTTTTTCCAGGAGAAGTGGCGTGTGCGACTAGCGCAGTGGGTGGAGACGATGAATCAAAGTGACAAAGTCGTGGTCTTGACCCTCGGCAGAGGCATGTACTTCTTTTTTCCCGGGCCACCTGATGGCTTAACCCAGTCTTGACAGCCGTAAAAAGCGTCATGGACCTCCGTACGAGCTCTACAATAATTTGAGAAGTTCTCAACTATTGTCCTCAAGTATTTCCTGTTAACAGGAAATAAGATGAAAACTGACAGTTTTCCAACACAACTTATAGTGGCGCTTGTAAAGTACACTTGCCCACTCATGTATTTTGGCACTCAGAATTTCTTTCTATCTTTCGAAACCTCAAGTCGAGGGTTTTTCCATGGCCAATTCAATCTTCCATGGGTGCTTGAAGCAAGAACCTGTTTTAACCCCAGGGTTTTGGCCTAGTTGGTCATTGGCTTCGTCACACAAAGTGCAAGACGGCTCCGAATGAGCTTCACCCAAAGAAAATAATACAAATATGGGGAAGCCAGTAGTCTCCCACGTCGTGAATGACTTAAATGACATGAATCTTACACCGGAAGTACCCAAATCCTCCAAGCAAGCCGAGGCTTTGAGGTCGTCCCTGAAAAATAAGAGGAAACCACGACATGCTTTTCATTGTAAGACCGCATGCAAGTGATGCGTATCTTAAGGGTATGGGATTATGTGTGCCGGTTGTACACATTTGAAAAGTGCCAATCGCACAGAATACAAAGGTGCTCCGAGAGCATACAAAACCCCACAAATTGGTTTTTGCGATAATGGCTCTCACGTTGCGATTGATGGTCAATACCAGTTGTATTGTTTTTTTGGGTGTCGTATGCACCATATTACAAGTGCAAGTTGCACGTCTCCAGCAATTGTCAATTCCTACATATCCTAGGGTGGTGATGCACCACCGACACGCCGATTGTACTACCAACGCGTCGATTGTACCACCGATGTGCCGATTGCACATCCAACACGGTCATCCATCCTTATTGGTGTCGTGGATATATTCATTCTGTAGGTATGGTCTGTACCATACCTGCAGAACGAACATATCCACGACGATCATCTGAATTTAGAAGTATGCCTCTTCTGATAGCAGGACGGAAAGATGCTTCCGAAAGAAGTACGAGAAAAATTGTATCAGAAAAATCACATATTACGCGATTGATTTCCTAAAAATTTCACCGTGCTGACGGCGGACAGACTCCCCCGTACCCACAGATGCAACGTACTTTAATAGTCAAGTTGTTTCAGCACTAGTCCCTAAGCATGCACGGTTTGCATGAACGCAAACAGTCAACGGGCAGGACCAAGAACTAGAGGCACCCCTCTTTTTGATGGATCAAGGTATGCGATTCATGCTATTGAAATTTCGTCGTATGAATCTGGGTATGTGACATACATGGTAAACTGTGCGCGACAAGCACGAGAACCATTTCCACTAACCGTTGGTGCGTCAATCACGACATCAAGATACGGTCAAACAAACGAATGTGCACATCGGCTTTGTGACGTTCAAATCAAACTGTCGATTGAAGTGTCATCCAATGGCAACATTGTTAGACCGAACAAGTTTTATGGTTGGTGCTCGGCTTCTGCTACAAGAGTCATATGTTCATTGTCATTACGCTACTATGCTAAAGGGCAAATGAGGTCGTCTGAGGTATGATTTTCATAGCTATCCCAAAAAGGCACGAGTTCCCCTGGGGATTTGATGATTTCAAGTAATGTATCTGCATGCATCCGTATATGCCAAGGGTGCGGCACGTCATTCCTCATGTCCGTTGTGGACATCGGTTCGTAATTGAACAGGGTCAAGAACAAGATTCTTGGATACAAACCTTATGGCGGAACCATTGCCACTTTATCACTTGGTGAGTGATGAATGTGATATCCGGCTGGTATCAACAGCTGCAAAAAGTAGTACGATCTCAAGAAGGACGAACTCCTCGCGGAACCATGAAGGCATCAAAGGAGAGAGAAATGGCCCTTCTAATCTTACTTCATGATTTTATATACCGCAAACCGGTAGTCTATGAAGTCAAATGATGTTGCGTAGCATCGAACGTAGTCGACCGAATGATGGACTCCTGAAGGCGAAACCTTCAGCTTGTATTCACTCGACAAGTGGACCTGTTGGGAAAGTGATGTAGGAGAGTTTCTCAACCCAATGTTGGTGACGTGGGCTTTCCCCCTGTTCAGAAATTGCATGGTAAAGGTGCACGTGTACGCTCCTTTCCACTGAAGTGACACCATGCCACTATGATGATCTCATAGTTCGATGACTAGCTAACTACAACATGGTTGGCAACACAACACAGTCTAGGGGTTGTGCTCCAGACTACGGCCGTGGCTACGGCATCTAAGCAGATAGATGTACTCCAGCCAAATGTTGGCACCTCCATCTTCGCTGACCGATCGGCCGTGGAACGAGTCAAACTCACTGTCAAGACCAACCAAGGGTGACAGGTGTGTCGTACCCTATGTTGAAGTAAGAGATTTGTTGAACTGGATCTTTGGGACCGATTTTCCTTACTTGACTCCGATGCAGAACTTGATACATCTCATTCTATGAGACGCCAAAAGGACGGTCCACTTGCGATGCACGACGTGTTATTGCAAAGTCACATGGATAAATTACAATCATGCCAGGAGCAAGGCGTGGCATCGGTTGTGCTTAATCGATTGACACACATGTGTCATGACTGATTTTCTTCAAATGAAAATGATCGCCAATAGCGATCGTAAAGCACACTTCTCTTAGTACAACTGAGTGTCTCTACAAGGCAAATAAATTTTCAACAACCTGTGAAATTTTATCCATGACTTGACACCTCATTCAACTATGGTGTGGTTGATGTGCACTTTGCTGGCCTTGTTGGTCAGGTTGAAGCGGTTGACAACCGTCGACATCCGAAACGGTTACCATTTTTCCATCATCAAGCATACGCAATACAACTTGTTTCCTGTCACTGGTGTGTCATTCACTGGCACAGGTTTGTCAGCTTTCGTCTATGCGTGCGGCATCCGTGGACGAGATGCCTTGTAGTAGGCAAAGATGTCTCATTCCGTTGGCATGACAAGTGTCATGTAGACCGATGAAGATCCGCAATATATGAGTAGGATAATCCGGCAGGAGGATCAGAAGGTGAAGTAACGCAAGGGTTTCCAGTCCTTGTGCACCACATTACTGGCCCAGTGGGCTAGGATCGTGTCCATCCTGTAACAGTGTAATGCCGACGCCATATGTCTCACACGTAGACCATTTTCTATGGGCAGCTGGACGGGATGTCTTCAGGGTTGGAGACCCTCAAGCACAACAGTGTTGGCCTACTTGGCCAAGGATTCCGCCCGTTCCATTTACCACCGTTTTAGTCCATTGGGCCGACGGTTCCGCTCGTACCACTTTACTTCGTATAGCCATACAGACCGTACGGAATGTATGAGACATACATGTATAATGATTTTATGCAAATGAAAAACCGTTCCTTAGACATGTTCTTGGTACGGATGACTCCGTCTTGCATGTCGATCGCATGATGACATTAGCAACTTGGAATTTTTGGTTCCAGTGATGGGATCATAGGTTGTGATTCACAAGTGTTCATGCATACCATGGAGTTGACATCAGCAAGGGTAACCTTGTAAAACCATGGTTCGATGTGATTTTCCACCCGACCGGTGGTCACGACATGATAAAAACTTTACTCGTGGACGTGTTCCACGAAAATGAGATATGTGCATCTCGACTCTACTACTTGAAAGTCGACCAGCTTTTGATCGGGACGTGGGTGGAAACTTGTGGTATTCATTTGTGGTGGAAATGAGGGGATGATTGCTGTCGCGAACATCATCCAGGTCGGAGCATTGTCTATCGTGTATGACACCACTTTTCGATGGCAATTGCGTTTGTCAGATGACCACTGCCGCCTCCTTTTAAGATGAGCGTAATCTTAAAAGGGAAACAAGGTGCTCGTCAACCTTGTCTTAGGTCATTGGAGCTTCCCAAACCTAAGATGAAGCCGGCTTGCGTGTCACATGGGCTTTGTGGCTGTTGGTTGATTTCAGCCAACCAATCCACGGGTGCTGAAAGATGTCTCGTGGTCCTACGCATGATCATGAACACGTGATTTCCATCCGGGAGGACTGATGTCCAAATCCTCGTTTGCACATACTGACAATGTTGCTCGGAGGTACCACCTCGGCAACAACCCCCTAGGAAGAGATCATGTCTGACAGACGAATGACTTTGTTGTGTGGACCTGGACGGTTTTTGCAGGGACGCTCGGTTAATTGTTGCAAGGACGCTCATTGCAAATGGGGAGAAGGCGTCACCACAACAGTTTCATGAACATGTACCACGCATAATGTGGAATAATTTTTCTTCCATACCCTCTTCCGAACAGGCAAGTCGACATTGACAATGTATGTCCAAATGGCATCGACCATGCCAACGATACACACGTGTGGTGAATCTTTCGCGAAGGAACGCCAACACGTGTATTCAAATGTACAGAGGTTGCAGGTCCCTTGTCTTGGAAAGAGCCAAGGGATTGTGTGGTCAACACGGAATGTTGCACGCAGATGATCACAATCGTGAAAAACCACGCGCGTGCGTGGCTGACTGTGCGTGAACGTGATGCAACAGTGCAGTGGATGACAAGAGTTCACAACTGTGCTCTTATGCATGATTTTTGTTGCAGGGTTTACATCTTGATGTACGCGATGATCAAACCTCCATGAGCAAGGACGAACCGGGACGGTTTGGAGCAAAGGGAGAGGAATGTAGCGTGCAGACCATTCTTAGGATTAAAATGCTCTTGAAATCTTTCCGACATGTTTCGGGGTCTCAAGATTGGATTCTCAAGATGTCCTTGTCCGAAAAATAATATACGCACTAGAGTCAAGGGCAAATATAGTCTAGAAAATACCTTTAGTGTGGATTTGGGCCAAGAATGGTGTCACGATGAAGATTTCATCGCGTCAGGCCTCCTCCACCCCTTGAGCGTAGCTAGGGCCCTATTTCCACGTGGTTGTGCCACGTGGAAGAATCAGGCTAGGATGCATTTTTTTTACATCCGTGCCCTATGGAGACCGTGTCAGTTTCACCGTGACGCGCCTCAGCCAAATGGATAAGGTGGCCAGTCACTCGGCCTCTTTGGAACGACTAATCTGAGGGCTTCCGTTTTGGTCGTTCATTTGGTCGCAAAACGGCTAGAGCCGTTACAGATATCAAATAGCGAGGTATTATTCCATTATAAGAAGCATTGAAAACCGGAACGTATTACAAATGTTCAACTCAGGTTATCAAAGATTCCAATGTGAAGGAATGTTTCCACATTGTACCATGTAAACATGGTATTGGAACACATATGAATAATCAATTTGTATGTGTAAAATTGAGTATATCTCCAAGGCGCACAATGACCCTCTTCTAAATGCAACCATCTGTTGCAATAGTTTTGTGTGAAACAAATGTACACAGCCTTGTGTGTGACTACTACAACAAGTGAAAAACTCTTGTTGCATAAACAGTTCTCAACCACATTGCATTTAAGGATGTGTTGGTTTCACTTCACTTCTTCCATTCTACTTCCTTTTCTTTTATTACAAACTTTGTTACTTGCTTTCAACATTGGTGGGAGAATCTTTGCCTTCTGATAATTGAGGATTCGTCAGTTATCATACTTGACTGGAGATGGAGTGGACGATTTCCGAATTTTGTCAACACAAATATTTTGTTCCAATAACTACTTAGTTATTGGTGAAACTCTCCAATTACTTATGCTTTTGTAATGGTTCAATGGCTGGCCTGATTGCTGCGTTGAAATATATTACTGTGTAGAACCGGTCACACAGTCAAAAACTTTGAAACAAAAAGTACAAGCCGACCAAATTCACAGCAGGGGTATGTGAGTGGTGTAAAGAGAGGTGGAATGCTAGAATAATGATTGAAGTGTGTAACCGGGTCGTGCAACACCTTCACGTTTTTTGGATTCAAAATTTAGGTTCTTTCTTAAGTCATCTTCATGGTATTATCACGCCTAGAAAGTGAGTTCTTATTGAGAGCAGTGTACAAGAAAATTCTTGCTGCTGTCTCCTTTGGACTCCCTCCCTTTGATCTTTCCTTCAAACCCAACGCAAATTCCAACCCTTATTTTGATGTATCAATTAGTATCCTTCTTCACAAGAGAGGTGATCCCCATGCCACAAGCAACTACAGGTAGATCTCCCATCTTGATTTTGAGTACAAAATCTTGGCAATGTTACTTGCCGCCCACTTTGCCAAGGCTCCTTGAAGACCGGACCAGCTTTGCATGACATATTACAATTCTGAGACATCCAACATTCCCCTTAACAAGTTTAGACTCCGATCTAATTCCTGTCCTACAAATAAAAAGGAAAGCATATGAATCCCTTAACTCTACCTATATCTTCCATGTCATAGCTCAGCTTGGTATCCCATCTTTCTTCATCCATTGGGTTAAATTACTCCGCCAAGAATGTCCTTCCATTTTTCCCTTTCCATCCTCAAAGCCCTCTCGTCAAGTGTTCTCCAAGATTGTCCTATGGCATGTAATCTCTTCATCAAGGAACTCCACATGTTATTGAATTTATAAAGGTCCATCTTTTGGACGTCCCCACTCATCTTTCACCAAGCTTCTTTCCCGCTAAATATGCAAACTCACCTTGCTCATTTCCTCTCCAAAGGAAGTCCTCATTCCAGATTTGCTTTCACACACACTTGCTTGCTATAGTGGACTCAGCACCAACTACTACAAAACCCACCTTGACAGTATTGAAGATCACACATAGGATGAGAATTCATCCTATCATTCCACCCTTATGAACCATTTCTTATGTTGAATAAAATGTATTTTCCTACCATATATCCAAGTTACACGTGAAGCCTTGTTACCAGATGTTTCTGGAAAACGGCCTCCATATGGCCGGAGTTCCTTTCACACAGAATATTTCTCCATTAATGTGTATCTTTATCCAAAAATCCTCATTCTCTCCTATTCTTGTTCATCCAAACTGGGTTACATTCACAGCATAAACATCAAGCTCTTAAAATCATTCTCCTGAAATATCACTCAAGAGAAATGCTACACAGGTATTCCAATGTTCGCATTGGGAACGACCAATGCCCGTAGGGGCTGTGGTGGTCTTGGGGTCGTTTGGCCTACCTTGGTTATTGTTGCTAAGGTTGGAAAAAGTGAATATGATTCTATCCTTATTGAAAATTCGTCATGGAAACAAAGTGCCTTATTTAGCCAGACTTGTTATGAGAAATTCCATTTCCTTCTCTATCATCTGTTCCTTGGTTTGAGGCTTCATTCACTTTAACAAGATTGGATTTTGGTCTTCAAGTAATTTACTACCTCTTCATCTAACATCCCCATCTCTCACGTTTTTTTCAATAAGTTTTACCATTAATATGGCTCGTTAAATCTGGGTACGTTTGATGAACTGGATTGGATTGTATGTGAACCTTTAGTTGAACATCTACATCCAAATCTGATTCAAAACTGAAGAAAGGGTCTGGATCATATTTAGATGGGATAGTTTGTATTCAGTTTGCATTCGGTCGTTTTGAAAGACTTCTCCATGTCTTAACTCTTCAAACAACAATTTCTTTCTGAACATTGGCACTGCACACCATGTTGACGCTGATCAATAAGGACAAAGTAAGTTTTCCTATATTCCAATTTTACATGGTCTTCAGGTTTGGCGAAGACCAGTCCAAACAGGAGTGTGAACAGAAAACAAGAGTCGGATCCAACGACATCTAAATCCGACCCGATCCGATCCAACTCGATCCAATACCAGTTTCAGGTCTTATATCGGATCCAATTCAACATTCGTTAAAACCGATATTCTGACTTGGTCCAACTTGGCATTGCATCCTCTGAACAATATATGTTGCCTAACAAATACACCTTGGATGATGCATTCTCCCAACCGCATCAAACTTGATCACAGGCCCTGCTTTGCATAGTTAGTGAAGTCCTCAATTTCATCACGCTCTCCATTGCATGCAGTATTCAAGCTAGATCACCTGTCCTCCGCACTTTCTGAATCACCCATAACATTACCATTTGAGATCTGATGGGCCTTCATGTTGCTGTTGTGTTTCACCTTCCAACTGCTTCTCTTGCACAAGTGAAGCCTTCCTCATCTTACCTCCTCACCACTTCCGTTCTCACCCTTGAGCTCATCCCCAGAGTTATGGTTAATCACCTCTCTTTTATATACTTCATTACCTACATATACTAATCCTCCATTATCTTCACTTCTGCGAAGTTTACTAGCATGCATACACTTATTACATCACTATTTTCTTAGTGAAAATTTTTGAATTTTTTCTAGAGATAATTATAATCATCTACAGTGAATTGTAATGTGTTCTTCTTTGTTAGTTGAACAATACAATGAATGAATTTTAGGTTCATCTATTTGTTTCCTATGAATATCTTAAGGGTATATTTGACTTACATAGCACGTGGTCAAGATCTAGAGATTGAAAATAGTTCAGTCTTCATAGGAGAGTAGAACATGTGGTTATTTTTCTGAAAGTTTNTTAAAACCGATATTCTGACTTGGTCCAACTTGGCATTGCATCCTCTGAACAATATATGTTGCCTAACAAATACACCTTGGATGATGCATTCTCCCAACCGCATCAAACTTGATCACAGGCCCTGCTTTGCATAGTTAGTGAAGTCCTCAATTTCATCCCGCTCTCCATTGCATGCAGTATTCAAGCTAGATCACCTATCCTCCGCACTTTCTGAATCACCCATAACATTACCATTTGAGATCTGATGGGCCTTCATGTTGCTGTTGTGTTTCACCTTCCAACTGCTTCTCTTGCACAAGTGAAGCCTTCCTCATCTTACCTCCTCACCACTTCCGTTCTCACCCTTGATCTCATCCCCAGAGTTATGGTTAATCACCTCTCTTTTATATACTTCATTACCTACATATACTAATCCTCCATTATCTTCACTTCTGCGAAGTTTACTAGCATGCATACACTTATTACATCACTATTTTCTTAGTGAAATGTTTTGACTTTTTTTCTAGAGATAATTATAATCATCTACAGTGAATTGTAATGTGTTCTTCTTTGTTAGTTGAACAATACAATGAATGAATTTTAGGTTCATCTATTTGTTTCCTATGAATATCTTAAGGGTATATTTGACTTACATAGCACGTGGTCAAGATCTAGAGATTGAAAATAGTTCAGTCTTCATAGGAGAGTAGAACATGTGGTTATTTTTCTGAAAGTTTGCAAGTGCCATAAGCGTAAATTGCTCGAATTCCATTGTTCCCTCCTTCCCAAGACACCACGAGTGTATTGGGGGAGTGTATTACTGGGCATATCTTGCATACGCTTAAAAATATACACAAGTGTTTTGTATAGAATTGACCCTCCTCCAGATACATTACCCAATACATCCCCTATAATACACTTTGACTTTTAGGGGAGGAGGGGTGAGTCCCCTCCTCCCCCTCCCCACAATAACTATGAAGTGTATTTGGCGAGTGTATTGGTAAGTATATCTGATAGACCAGAAAACAAATACACAAGTGTTTTCTTGTGTAAAGACATGATAGTAAATACAGAGAGTCGATCCAGGTATCTCGACGGTCATCAGAAAAGAAAAGTTCACCTCTTTTTCACGCGCATAATTAGCTATGGAAAATTTTCACGCTATGAAATGGTACCTCGACCGATAGTCTCTCCCCCCCCTCCCCAAGACACAGCGAGTGTATATGGGGAGTGTATCAAGGGGCATATCTTACATACGCTGAAAAAGTACACAACCATATTTGTACAGTTGTGTACAAAATCGAACCCCCTCTAGATACACTACCCAGTACACCCCTCCGGTACACTTTGGAAGGGGGGGGGGAGGAGTTGGCCCCAAGACACCTCCTCCTAAAACTGTGAAGTATATCTGGCGAGTGTATAGGGAAGTGTAGCGGATAGAAAACGAAAAGAAAAGACAAGTGTATTCTTTTGTAAAGACATCAGAGTAGATGCAGAGTGTTGATCTAGGTATCTCGATTGTAATAAGAATAGCAAAAAGTAACAACTGGCTTACACGCATCATTTTCTATGGGTAATTTGTGAGCAATGAAATGGTATCCCAATGCGTACCCCCTCCTAGATATCACGAGTGTATTGGGGAAGTGTATCGGGGGTGTATCTTGCATACGCTAAAAAACATATGCAAGTGTATTTGTACACTTGTGTACAGAGTGAACCTCCCTCCATATACACTACCCAACACACCCCTCCAATACACTTCAACTTTGGAGTGGGAGGTGGGGAATGAGTTGTCCCCACATCCCCTCAAATCATGGTGAGTGTATTGGAGGATTTATTTTGCATGTGATCAAAACTGTACACAATTGTATTTGTTGGCTTGTGTACCAAGCTGACCCCCGCTCCAGATACAATATCCAATACATCCCCGATATACATTTCATCTTCGAAGGGTGGGGGTGGAGGGGGTGACGACGAATTCCCCCCCTCTCCCCTTCCTCAATTGTGAAAAGTGTACTTGGCAAGTGTATCGGCAAGTGTAGTGGGTAGACAACCGGAAGAACAAAGTGTGCCTTTTATATATGAGGTGAAAACCAATTGCGATCATCGATCTTCTTCATCTAACGTTTTGACATATATTGAAAAAATTCAAAGATTGCTTTGACTGATAATGCAATATGGACACCTTAAACAAATACCACTATCAAAAGTCCACTCCCCTCTCCACAAATGTGCTTGTCTATTGGGGGAGTGTATTGTGGGTGTATTGAGCATTGGCTCAAAAGCTTACACAAGTGTGTTTATACACTTGTGTACTGATTCGGATCCCCTCCATATACAATACCCGCTACATTCCGAGACTGGAGGGCGGGGAAGGGGAGGGGGGGGGACTTCTCGCTTGACCATGCTGCCTGCCATTCAAGCGTAGGGTCATCCATCTAGACAAATAGTTTTTGCAATAGGCATCAACAGACGCAAGGAAATTTTCAATTCCTTCCTATGTTATAGACATAATAAAATGTTTCCAAAAATACAAAGGTAGGCTCACTTGTGGAAAGAAAAATATGTTTCGGTGGTTTGACACCTATATCCTATGATCAGTAAAAAAATAACCCTTTTAAGAATACCCAGTATCAAGAAAAACCAATAAAATTATTGTGTTCACATACACAACATTTATTCTGTACATGGTTGTACCAAGTGTTAGAGTTTGCAGAACGCGAGATGTTTGGTTTGTAGTAGCAAGCTTTATTTGCCTTGCTGCTTGTACAAAGATCTTGGTGCTCAATACGATAACATGTACACAAGAGAGCAATACAATCTCTTCATAGTAGAAAGCATAGCTAGTTAGTTCAAGTACAACTATTTACAAAACACTAACTGCCTGGAGTCCCAAAAGGGACAAATCCTTGTCAAGCCTTTTAAGGCTGACAACGCAAGAGGCCTTGGCACTGCCAGAGTCTTCAAGGTAGTGTGGCCTCAAGTAGTCAGGCATCCTCCACCCAAGCTCGCATGTGAGTTCCAGCTCACAGGCATTTTCATACAAAACTCCATCATAGTCTTGGCTTGGACACTCGAGTAGAGACCTCAAGTACAAAGGCAATGGTGATGATTGAGTAGCTGAAGTATGAGGCTCTTAAAGTGATGAGGCTGCTTTGCTACAGAGGGAGGGAGAGAGAGAGAGAGAGAGAGAGAGAGAGAGATTTAACCTCCTTCCAGGCTTGCACAAACGTGCCATGCTTATAGGGGCCTTCGAGGGATCTCCAACAGTCTCTAGTTCATAGGCGCTCTTGTGCTAAGGCGTGAAGCCTTACACAAACACGAGGCTTGCGAGGCCTTGCAGATGCTGTAGTTGCTTTAGGACCGACTATAGGAATAACTGTAAGAAGATGTTGTCCAGATGGAACTGAGTG
>SZWC01019513.1:15649-38483 GCA_023375785.1 Penium margaritaceum | reverse complement strand
CCCCCCCCCCCCCTTCATAGATTCCGTCAGTGTATTGGGAGGATGTGTTGGGGGTGTGTCTTAACAACGATAAAAGATGCACATAGGTGTATTTATAAACTTGTGTACAAAGTCAACCTCCCTCCATGTAAACTACCCATGAAACCCCCCCAATTCAACTTGGTTTTGGAGGGAGGGGAGAGGGAAGATTTACCCCCCCTCCAAATCATGGAGAGTGTGTTAGAAGAGTGTATTGGATGGTGTATCTCACATGCACTCGATAGTTTACAATATTTTATTTGTAGACTTGTGTACGAAGCCAACCCCTCTCCAAATACACGATGCAATACATCCCCCGATACATTCTCACTTTAGAGGGGGGGTGGAGAGGGTGACAAAAACTTTTGCCCCTCCCCCCCCCCCTCCTTTTTGAATGTGAAGAGTGTATATGACGACTGTATTGGCAAGTGTATCGGATAGACGATTTCAAGAATACACAAGTGTATCTTGTCTACACGAGGCAAGCTTTGACTGTAATTGTCGATTGTTGATATTCGACTGTTTGATGTAGAGGGAAAATCTTAAACTTCCTTTGATTGATAATGCAATATGGACGCATTGCAATGTATACCCCGATCAGAAGTCCACTCCCCCCCCCTAAATGCGCACGTGTATTGGTGCAGTGTATTGGGGAGTGTACTGAACATCGGCTCAAATTTTTACATAACTGTATTTATACAGTTTTGTACTGATTTGGACCCCCTCCATATACAGTACTCGATACAATCTAAGTTCAGAGGGTGGGAGAAGGGAGACTTCCCGCTTGACCATGTAACCTGCAATTTGAGCGTAGGGTCATCCATGTAGGCAAACAGATTTTGTTATATGCATCAACGCAATTTAGGAAATTTATGAGTTTGTTCCCATATTACATGCATAACACAATGTTTCAAAATTATGAAGCTAGGTTCACTAAAATAAATCGTATGTTTTAGTGACTTGAAACAGATATCATAGGATTTGTAATACAACAAAGTTTTGGAAAATCCAAGTATGGAGAAATATCCATGAAATTATTGTAATCATGTACAAATTATTGATTTTGTACATGATTGTAGCAATAAGTTTTCAGGAAACATTGTGCATTATCTAGGATTATTTCATAGAGATCCTCACCATATGCTACAGTCCCGTACACTCATTACCAAGTGTGTGGATTTGGTATGATTGGACATAAATGACACCCACATACACAAATACATCGAATTACACACACATAGAGATATGATCTTATACATATGCACCAAACCTTTATACAACACATTACAAAACAAAGTAATCTGGGATGTGCATTTGTTTTATCGGTGAGGTACAAACCCCAAAATGCATGGTGAGACACAAGTTATCGATGAAGGCTACCAAGTAAATATTTGCTGAATTTGTGTAAAATAAGAGGGAAATAGTATCGAAAGAGAAAGTAAACATCATGTTTACATTCCTTCCAAATAAAGGTGTGAATCATTCTACACCCTTAGCACCGCCCTTTGGTCTTTGAACAAGTCCTCCTTATCATCTCATTGTGCAAAATGAACAAGGATTATACAATGAGCCCACATCTCTTTTCTTTTAAGACAAACCATGGACATGAGAGTGTTCACAAACAGGACAATGAAGATAATTACCACGTTACTATCATGTTGTGTGGCTAACAACAATGTGAACAGGATTTACCATGCAGTCATCGTTAGGGTTGCTTTGGGATAGAATCAAGGCAATCGTCTGTGCAAAGGTGGCCTCGAAGTGTCACATAAAGCGGCGTACCTAGTTGGGCATACTTGGCCCCCGGTGAAGACTATAGTTTGCGTGTGGAAATACTTCAGTACATATAGTGAGGAGGAAAATGTATGATCCATTCACGAACAATAGATAATTTGATGGGAACACATTGAGGCAGGGCAAAAAAAAAGGACATCCATAACCTTCTTGTGAAAGAAAACAAGTAGACTATTGTATTCAACACAAGGTCTTCTTGTACCTAACCGTTATAACAAGAAAATCCGTGGTCAAGCCCTTCCATAGTAATGCAAAGGTTTGCAACCTTCTTGCAACAAGTACAAGGAATGCAACAGCCTCGCTGATGAATTCTATTTACCACATGATTTGTAAACTGGACCGGGTCGGCAATGGTAAATGAGAAACCTAACGACTTTATACTCACCCAGTTCTACAACATGCCATCACAGCCACAATCGCAATCTTTGAAACAAGAATATTCCATAACAGAGTAATGGTGGGTGGATAACAAAATTGGACACCAAATTGGAATTGTCAACAAATCAAAATGAGCTGACAAATTGTACTCATATTGTGGGTGTCAACTATTCTTTGTGGTTTCAACCGGTCGAGCGTACATAAGTCTTACTTGTTAGACGAAGCTCCTTCACGGTCTATGTCGCATGTTCACTTGCTGGACCACCGTGAATCCGGGTGACCGGGTTTCATTCCAATAAAGCCTGCTACCGTCGATGCACAGGGACGTAAATACGTGCTCTTATTCCATGGAAATTTAGGTACATTGACTGTAGTAGATTTGTCCGTGATGGGACAAGTCCATAGCCAACGGAGCATGGCACAACACATCTGGTGTGTGCGGTAAGGCTCTCATGCGAGGTGATGGGGTATTGTACATGTATCGCGAGATGAGGTGGCAACTACTGAAGAAGAAGTGGCCACCGCAAGGCTACCATGAACGGTAGGTGCACGACACACAGCGCAGGCTAAAATATGATTGGTCGGAGAAACACAAATAGCTTTTTACCTCTACTACAACTGCTACATACCATCTTCTTTTACAATGCAGCAGGGAGACAACTTCTACGAAAGGAGAATCAAAGTCACTCTAAATTTTTGCTTCAATGTGTCAAATGCGGAGGTAGTATCAACCTTGTACTTCCATTTGATGCATTAAAAAAATTACTTTCAGTCTACATAAATGTTTGCGGAAACTGCAACACAGGCTCGTCTACCCAGCGTGAGCCAAGGTGACGGGGCGCGAGCCCGATCATCTCATGTTAGTCCTATTTTCGTGGACGGTAGAGTGTACGGCAACCAAGGGGTACATTTCGTGGAAGTTGGTCATGAAAATTTGCGGTAGCGGCAGTGAGTTGGTCTGTAGTACAGTTCTTAGCAAAGAAAATATTTGTGCCATCCCTGCAGTACCACGGTTTTATAGCTGTGGATGAGCCTCAATTCTTGTTGTAACATGTACGGTAGTCTGTTTTTCCCTTCTTTCCACAACTGTCAGACTGCATCATGTTAAGTGTGTACCAACGCCAAAAGATGTAAAGTGTGGTTGCTATATGCTCCAACGTGGTGTGCTACTTCTTGCAGTGACTACCTATCCCGTTTTGATTCCTGGAATGATTTGTCGTTGCACTGAAATTTTTGCATCGAGCAGAATAGACAATGAAAAGGTGGAAATTGGGAAGAGAATCACAAACAGGGAAAATGACACAACCTGGTACTTTTAAATTAGTAGAGGTTGGACATTGATGACAAGTGTCAAATCTGTCAAATGCATATAGAAATGTGTAAACAAGAATGAAGCATAGATGGGATTTCAGGTGCTCAAAGCGAGCTCCACGTGTGATGTTGCATCGCAAGTTCTTGGTTTGAGCAACTTAAGCTGGGAACCTAAGGGGGTTCAAGATCATTGATGTGTGCCCTCTAGCATCGTCCAAAATTCAAATGAGTAGTATCAAAACCTTGATACGGTCAACGGTAGTTCTGTTGATGATTATGAATGGCGGGAAAAGTGGTTTAAACTTTTGTTAGCTTAACACCAAAGGTCAATGTAGCTGTTTGAATTGCCCAAGGCTGACTAGTGTACAAATCCAACGTTCATTGCATAGTGGGCCACAAAGGAGTGACCATCAGTGACCACATGTATATGTTAGGAACTCGTGTACCTCTAAGAGATAAACTCCCCCTGTGAGACATAGGTTGATGTAGACTAAAAAACATTCAATTTGTTGATCAACATGCCATGGGTTCTTGTAGGGCTCTTTGATGCTGTGCAAAGTACCATAACCCTGGCACTTGACAAGATGCTCCTTCATTTATCCTCATCCTCAGTGTTCAACTATGTATTTTACTCCATAATCCATGTCCTTGTCCAGCTCAAGAGGTGGTTTTGGGGTAACTCCCAATCAAGGAAGTGGTTGCTTGGGTCTCTCTGGAACTTGAGTTTCCTGATGTAGAATATTGGGTGGAAAGCCATGCTTTTGGCTAGGTAGATCTTGGCGACATGTGTGTACTTCTCCTTAGCAATGTAATTATACATTCTGTGCATGAATTTCCTACCAGTTTGGATTTCATTGTATCAGGTACAAAATGATCACACATGTAGAACTTGATGTCGTTATAATGCTTGTCGGTTGCTTGCTTCATCACCACGTGTATCTGAGCAAGCGTCTAATGTGTCTTGTCCTATATGCTTTAAAATCTCATGTTGCTATTGTTCACCACGCTATGAACGTTGAAATCCAGAGGAGTTGCAAGTAGTTCACTCTAAACTAACTTAGAATGCATTTCACCTGTAGTTGTGGTAGTCATATTTTTTGCAAAATCCACGATAAGAAGCATGACCACAGGGCCAATGCCATGTCATTCACTTGCATTTTATAGCATTTACCTATCATTTAATCATGCACTCTATCTATCCACGAGTCAGAAGATAGAAGGCCATCGATAGATGGATCCACTTATGTTTGCGAGTCATCATCACCCATCATTATCACCTGGGCAACCTCCCATCTTGGTTGTTGGTGATGGAGGAAGGGACGTCTTGTAATTTGATGACATATTTAGGAGTAATTGTGTTGTTCACCGATGGTGATCTCTGTTATTGGGATGAAGTTTGACATCTTATAGAAGCATTCAACCTCTACGACATTAGAATCAAACCTTTCTAGTGTGATGGACAAACTTGTCATGAAGTACCTGGAGCATCCAACCACGGTTATTTTGGAATTGATAGCAAATGAAGCGACCGGAGGGTATGGCTTGTCTTGATGTATGGCATTCTAATATGCGTACCATCGTCTAAGTGTCCACCGAGACTGGTGTGGTGGCATTCCTCCACTAGAATTCTGTAGAGATCTTCATTCAATGGTACGGTGACTTATGGAGTTAATTGGCGTCTCCAACATGGTGCATCAAGCCAAAACTACTTTTTCTGGTTTTTTGTTAACTCCTTGTAGTCATATGAAAAGCATATTGAGGTACGGATATCGCTTAGTCTGAAATGTGTTGATCTATATAGTCAGGTCTACTCACTACCTATGATCATCATTGCCAAACATTAACTAATCTCATAATCAAAGTTGGATTCGAGGAACTCCATCCATCTAGTTTGTTGGCGAAACAAGTTTGTTGGAGTCCTTAGATGTTTGAGGAAGTGGTGGTTGGTGAGGATGACATATCAATGAAATTATAGGTTAGACCACCATCAATATGGAAGTTTACATTTTCTACATCCTTATAGTATGCCATGATCTGTGAATTATTGAACTCCATGTATGGTACCGTTTGTTCTCCTCCATCGTTACCCTATCCGAGAACGGCTCCACTCCCCCATCAAACACATCAGTGGCAATGATGTCATCCGTCGTTTGATTTGCCAATTGTGATGTTGGGACCAAGGTTGATACATCTCTTAAAAATATGAGGAGGTCTTATTCAATGGTACCCAACTAAAGTCGGAGGTTTTATGAGATGCAATGACACTTTAGTGCAATCATGTTCAAATCAGTGGTTAAGGTTACCATTCCCTGAAATAGCTATAATTCGTTACTAATTATTTGCTACAAATATTAGCTCTTTGTGTGGTTTTATACGGAAAGCCCTTGATCTGTGGCATCAAGTCCTCCCATATTAGAGAAAACTTCCTCAATTATGGGGGATTTGTAGTTGTTACGTCCTTTGCATCAGCTACCCTTGTTTTCCTATCGTGGTCAGGATCCATGTGGACTAGCCAAACAAGAGTGCAACAGACTTTGGAGTCTGCGGTACCACAAAAGTGGACTCTGCTTCAGGCCGTACAAACACTTCACTAGTTTGCACACTCGCTCGTTCCCATCATCGTAACCCTCCGGCTGCTTCATGAACACTGTCGTGTCCATTTCCCTGTGCAGAAATGCGTTCTTGATGTCGAGTTGCTGCACCCCATAGTCCATCACTACTGCGACTGCCAGCATGATGCAAGCTGTTGTGTAGCGACTCACAAGGGCGTACGTCTCAAAAACGTCCCTTCCCTCCACTTGCAAAAAACCCTTTGCCACCAGTCATGCTTTGAAATTTTCAATGCTGCCATCAGCCTTTGTTTTGATGCGGAAGACCCACTTGACCCCAACAGGTCGAGAGCCTGGTGGTAGCTCAACGAGCTCCCACGTGCCTTGCTCCACGAGGCTTCCATACTCAGCATCTAGTGCTGCTCTCCACTCAGCTGCATGCTCTCCACTGAGAGCCTCTTTCAGAGTTGTTGGCTCTGGAGGTAGTTCTTTGGTTGAAGTCAAGAGAGTAGTGAGGTGAGTGGTTGTGAAATCAGCGAGAAAATCTGCATCCTCCTGATATACTAAGCATGTTGTAATAGACATGTTGTGCTCCTCCTCTCCCTCTTCTGCTCTCTGTTGCTCCAACTGTTGCTGTAGGAGGCGCGTGAAACGCCTCTCGTGGATGCTCTCTGGAGGATGGAGCTCCCGTCGCGCCTGAGGACCATCCTCCACAAGCACCACCTCAGCTTCGCCATCCCGTACATCAGCCGGCTCGTGATCTCCGGGGACGCCTACAAGGTGATCTCCCTTGAAGGGTATGTGCACGCTCACTGGCTCCTTATGCGTCTAATCGAGATTTGCAAGGGTGAGTGGTTCTGAATTCTTGTCTTCTTCTTTCGAAGACTCAATGTAGGAGTCGTAGAAGGTTTGGAGGAAATCTGGAGCAGTCCTTTGTTTTTCCTCCCATGCTTGATGTGTCAAGTTCTCAAAGAAGATGGCATTACGGCTGACTGTGATTCGTTGTGAGGCTACTTCGTAGAACTCCCAGCCCTTCATATTAGGGCTATGTCCAAGGAACACTCCCCATGATGCCTCGTCCGCCAACTTCTTACGGCTCTCCTTTGGCACATGAAAAAGTGCCATGCAGCCGAAGGTCCTTAGCATAGTGACATCAGGCTTGTCACCATGCCATGCCTGAAATGCAGTCACATCAGGCAAAGCCACGTGCGGTACGCGATTGCGTACCAAGACTGCTTGCTTGAGCACGTATGGCCACCAGTTGTTGCTGAGTTGAGCGCCAAGAAGCATGGCCTTGAGTGTCTCTTGCATCGTACGATTGGCCCTTTCAGCTACACCATTCTAGTGTGGTGTGTAGGCCGTTGAGAACTGCTGCACAATACCCATGTCTTCTAGGTGAGACATTAAATCTGCACTCGTGTACTCCCCGGCACTGTCCGAGCGCAAAACTTGCAACTTCACATTGCTTTGTCTCTCTGTCATCGCCAACCATTCGAAGAAGTAGGTAGGAGCCTTGTCGCGCGTGCAAAGAGGGTAGCTCCATACAAACCTTGTTGCATCATCGATGAACGAAAGAAAGTATTGATGCCCTCCATAGATGGTGGCTGATGGCAGTGGTCCGCAAATGTCTGTGTGGACCAGCTTTAGCTTTTGGTTGATATCGCACTTAGTAGCGGGAGGGAACATCTGTCGTGTGAGCTTTGCACGGAAGCACTCCTTGCACGACTACATCGCATCACTTCTTCTACTCTCCTTGATGTCCAAGCCATGAACTTGCTCCTTCTAGTGCATTGATTGCACAAGTTGATTGATGACGTGGCCCAGTTGTTTGTGCCACATAGCCGGGTCTACACCAGAAGCATGGTGGAGACTTGCTGCTGCGAAGGGCAACTTGAGGTCGTCATGAGCTGGTGCACGGAAGTCCAACTCGATCATGTCGTGAGGTAGGAGGCGACCTTCCGCAAAGGTCTCGCCTTCACGGCTCTTCAATGCGACGTGCTGCGCGTTGCTGACGATGCGTGCTCCTCTCTTCGTCAGCTGTCCCAGTGAAAGGAGGTTGACCGCAATCTCAGGTATGTATAGCACGTCTCCGAACTTGACTTGGGCACCTTGGTACCCTGTCAATGTCACTTTCCCTTTTCTCAGCACCGGCACTTGCTTGTTGTTTGCATCAGTGATGTAGCCCTTGGAGCAAGGGATGCGTTTGTGGAGGCAGGCCTTGTCGAAGGTGATGTATGATGTACACCCACTATCCAAGTACCACACGTAGGTTGAGCAGATCAGTCCACTGCTCTCCGTGCTTGACAGTTGAAACACGAATCCTGTGTAGTTGTATTGCTTCCCTTCACCCCCCTCCTTTGGTTGCTTCTCTAGCCTCCTCTCTTGCTTCTCAGCTGGCTTTGCTTTGTCACCACTCTTCTTCTCCCCATGCCCTCCTTATCTACTTTCTTGTTTCTTCCGTCTTGCTTGCTCCTCATCGCGCAAACACTTTCTACAATCCCTCTTCATGTGCCTTGGCTTGCCACAATAATGGCACTTGAATGCAGGACGCGATCCTGGCCACTGGCCACGTGAGCTACGCAAACTTGTGTTTGGCTGAGACTGGGCGGACACTTGGTCTGAGGCCGGCTTCATCTGCGGCTGGCTCTTCCATGATGGCTGACTAGAGCTGATTGCGACGCTCACCCCTTGGTATGTAGTGTTGCTGAAAATCTTTTCCTTTTCTTTTGCCAGCTGGCAGTCATAATGCTCAGTGAGGAGCATCTTAAAGATGTATAATTCTGTCAGCTCATGCTCGTGCTTGAACTTGAGCACCTTTCGCACATCGTCCCAGTCCCCGTTCAAGCTGTTGAGGAAGAAAGTCACAAAGACGGGCTCAGACACAAATGCATCCATCACTGCAAGCTGGTCACGTAGTGACTTGGCTTTGTTGAAGTATGCTTCGATGTTGTCAAAGTTGTTAAGGCTGATGTGTGACAACTCTGTCAGGTAGTGGGATTTGAAGGTGGAGTCGCCCGACATGTAGGTCCTGCTGAGGTAGGACCATGCTTGCTTTGCCGAGTCTGTCGTGTCCTCGTACATCCGAATGGCTTGTTGTATTTGGGTGCTTAACTGGTTGTCTAGCATCACAAATGCAGCACGGTTGAAGTAGTTGTACTCTGCCACCACTTGTGGTGGCGACCCCAAGGGAGGAGGTGCATAGTACCCGATGTAGAACTTCCAAATGCCGTGCATCTGGGCAATCTACTTTAATTTGTGTGTCGAGTGCGGGAAGTTCTCGCCGTCAAACTGGTCAATCTTTATCTTATGTAGCTACAAGGCAGCAACTGCTGGGGGTAGGACGTCCTCAAGTCCTTGGTATGTCTTGCCATGTGGAGGCACTTGGGGGCCTTGCACATGGCACTGCTGCTGCATGTGTGAGGCTGGATGAGCTTGGAACGGTGGCGCGGCTGGCGCCATAGCGGGTTGTGCTATCTATGCTTGTGGTAGAGGTGCCTGATGTGCTGGTTGAAATTCTTCCATAGGCGACAGTACGGGAGCAGCTTGAGGTTGTTGAGCTGCAAACTGCTGCGACATTCCTCCTTGAGCAGGTGCCACAGGATGCACCTGCAGAGGTATTGCTGGTTGCACAACTGGGGGAGGACTTGCTTGAGGAAAATGTGTGGATGATCCTTGAGATGCTTGTTGCCATTGCATCTGTTGTTGCTATTGCTGCTAAAGTTGTTGCTGCTGAAGCTGCTATTGTTGAAGATGTTGTTGTTGCTCAAACCACACCAGTTGCTATTGAAGTTGTGCAATCAAGGCGGCCTGAGCCGCATGTGAGTGTTACAACTGCTGCGTCTGAGATGCTTGAGCGACATGCGTCAGCTGTTCTTGTTGACGGAGGAGCTCTTCAGCTCCCATCTGCTGCCTTAGCGCTTCCCTCTTGTGCTCCACAACTTGACGAGTTGCGGCTTCTTGTTGTGACATGCGTTGCGCCTCATCTGCCAAGCATTGCGCTTCTGCTGCTTGGCGTTGTGCGTGGTCCGTGACATGTCGTCCTTGATCCTGACCCATACGCGGACCATGTAAAACAAAGTTCTCATCAAGAGCGGGAGAACCTGCCCTTTGATCCTCCGCCTCCATGTTGCTCATGGTCTCTTGATGCTTATGTCATGTGTAGGCCAAACTTCGTGAAGGACCGGTCGCGCTGCACGCTTAGGAGAAGACGCACGTCGCTCCTCCTTGAGCTTGTACAGGGATGGTGAAGAACTGCTTCACCAATTCGCTCTGTTGCTGCTACTACTAGGCTAGCTGAACACAGAGCCTAGTGCTCTGATACCATGTTAGGATGTGCAGGTGTGTAGCAAGGACTAGGTTCCTTGCTTGTACAGGATTTTTTCTCGTGCAGCAAGCTAGTAGATAGATCAGTAGATGGACTTTGGAAAATGAATGTGACAGCGAAAGAAATCTTGATTGACTCCAAAGCACAAGTATGGTACAAGAAAAGTAGAGCCTAACAGAGGCTACACATGAGCTCCACCACTGCTCCTGGCCCACGCAAGGGCCAACGCCTTGCTAGGTCGTTAAGGCCGTCGATGCAAGGGGTCTTGGTCCAGCACCGTCTTCCAGGTGGACTGGCCTCCAGGAAGTCAGGGCTTCCTCCTTCCCAGGCTGGCAGAGCTCTACCAGGCTTACAGAGGTCTCCAGAGCAGACTCCAGCATAACCTTGGTCTGAGGCGCTTCCACATGCTAAGTTCTGCAAGGTTGTGACATGAAAGAGGAGTCCTGCTGAGATACTGAGATGTGCCACGGTCGCCGCCTTTTATACTTGCGGCCCTGGCAAGTTGACTGTCTTGCCTGGTTGTAGACGTTTCCTCGGACTCATAATGAAGTTTCACCATAACCGTGGTTCTTGAATCCTTGAGCTCCTCACGGATCGGTGAGAGTCGTAGATCTCCGTAACTGTAGTACTTGCATTCTGGCTTGCCACACAGCCTGTCTAGGTGGCAAGGAGAGAAGCACGTTGAGTCGTGGCCACCGGCTGTTTGTGCAGACGGTCCCCACAAGTAGCTATCACACTGCCTCATGCCATAAGCCCAGTCAGGTCTGACTCTACCTGACCGCAACGCTTTGTCGTGTTACACAGCTGCTGGTCCCTGCCTTCCAGAATGGATGCTGAATAGCTTGCACATGCAACACACACACTAGAGGCATGCACAGTAGCCTATGCATGCTACACACTATTTTACAATCCAAGCCCTTTAGGCCTGGTTGCCAGAATTGGACTGGCCTGTATAGTGAAAACTGTCCATGCCTCTGCTCCCAGAAGCCACCGAGAAAATTCTCACTCCACGTGTCTCTATCAGATTACGAAACTGACCGCGCCATATCGGAGCATGAAACTAGTGCAGTCATCGCACCCACTAACAGTTATAAGTGACTTTAGCCTTCACCATCGAAAGATAGCGTCTCCATGGTTGGAACTCCCCATCCCCAATTTCCCCAAAGTGTTACACTCTATTGCTCAAGGTTTTGGAATCGTTTTGTTGTTGTCAAACTTGTGACAATTTTTTTGCGAAGAATTCTATGTGTCACTTAAATTATAGTAAAAACATTTAGTTGAATTCATGATAGAAGTAATGAAACATTTGCTAGAAATATTTGCTTGATCCTATTCAACCTCTGCCGGCGACGCGAGCTCCACCCTCCTTGGCTGACTTTGAATGCTCGGTTTTGAGCATTCAAAGCCAGCTCCACATGTGCGGGCCACAATGTTTTCCAACAGATACGCACAAAAACCATACCATGTGTCGCAACGGACCCCAAACAATACGACCTACACGTTTAGTCATTTTCATAAGATGTTTTCAATTTTCTGCTACAACATCGTTCGTTGAATTCGGGTATGTCGGTGGACTTTTGGTTGAGTTAAATGAGGCAATCAAAGACCAATGTGATCAATTAGGGCTCCACAAATAAAACAAAGCCCGATGTTTTGTATCCAAGTTGTAGATTTCATGATTAGGAACTTCTAGATTGTTGAATTCATATAGCAGTATGGTAAGTGTCTCGAACACATAAAGATGAAGTGTGCATTCTGTCCCTTGTGTGCTTTTGGGTTTATGGTGTCCACTTCTTTAAGGAAAGGGGATGTATAAAGTGATTTCAATGTTTTTTCTTGATCTTAATGGTCGTGACACATTGTAGATGATAGCTTTAAATCATCAATTGGTGGCTAGGATTCGTCTTCCCGGACGATTTTGCTTGCCACGTCAACAAAAAATCTGGCAAGCATTCCTTCCATGCCTAGAGTGGCTACTCCTTTAGGTGCAGAAGAAAAAGGGATGACTTAAGGTGCTTTCTTGAATGATATCCCCTGGTGATCTTTGTCAGTTGGCCATGAAGCTTGGTTCTTGGTCTTTCATCTAGATTTGGTACAGAGGTGACCGCGTCATGTGCAACCATTATTCTTCCTTTGATTTTGTATTCCACTACACGTGCTAGGGTAGTTGGGTGCTGCATTGCTGGCTTTGTCAGCTAGTATTGAAGGAAAGGTAGTGGTGTTTGCTGCCTCGGCATAAAGCTCTTGTGGGTTTCTAGCCATTCTAACAGAAGTTGATGTTGTTGTATTTCTGGCATAGGTAGGAGCCCTGTGCATTCATTTCTCGGCTATTTTAGTTGAAGTTGAAAATGTTGACCTATCTGACTGTGTTGTGATGGGGTGCATTGCCTTCTTTTGTACTTTTGCTAGTAAGAGGCACTGAAGACAAGGCTAGTGTAATCAAATTGTTCTATGCTCTTTCTCCAACTATATTGACTAGAATGGTGTGTCTTTGAAAATATTTCAGTAATGTCATCTTTGATTTTGTTACTTCTCTGACTTGGTCAATTATTTTGGGTGGAAATGATAAAGTACTATATTTTGCCTACATTGACTAATCACTTACTGTTCCATCTTTGTCAAGTGAAATTGTGGATGATGGGGGATTTTCAACTGTTGCAACTAACATTACAAGTGTCAAATCATTCCAACCTTTTTGGCTAGTCATACACATGCTGAAGGAGGCTTGGTTCATGTTGTAAACTTGAGTGGTCTCCAAAACTCATCAGACAGTGTTACAAATGAAAAGGAAGTTGTATCTACTACATCTGATGTTGTAAAATTGGATGGCTTTCCAACTTTGTAAATTGATGTTGTACGTTCCATCTAGCACGGCGTATGGTGTAAAAGCTAATGATGTTTCAGAATCGTCGGCTGGTATTGCGGGTTACAAGCCAAATACAACTTAACCTTGAACATAACACGTAAACCTGTTATGCAAGTGGAGAGTGCTCATACCAAACTCCAGGCGGATTTTTAATCAAGTCACCATGCCAAAATTGTCCTGAGAGTAGATACGTGTAGAATCTACTGTGGTGGGTTCCCTTGTAAATATTGCTGCTAAATTTGTTAAAGTTTTGCAATAGTTATTTGTAAGAGTCATCCATCTTGTTTTCCATGTTTTCCCGTCCATCAGGTATCCATCATTCTCGCCAAAGAACATTGCTTTGCACTCACACAATGTCAATATGTGTAGAACCTGGGCAGGTGGACCTGGAGTGGAGAGATCACACGGAGGGATGCATGGGTGGGAATTTTGACAAGCTACAGGGATGTATCCACAAGTGTTGTCACGTGGATCCCTAGAGCACCCGCCCTGGATGCCTTGAGACGTGTTATAAGATCCAAATTTGTACTAAACTATTTGAAAAGCAAGTGGTGTACATTGAATTGAGTGCATCCATTAAGAAATGTTGATTTCTGAGATATTTTACCGTGTTTACAGATAATGAGACCTACAAATACATATGTATGCACATATATCTGTATCAATGTGTATATATACATGTATGTATTAGTTACAAGATCAAGCGTCGAGGAGGAGCTGGAGTAGCAAGATAAAATGTGAGACCAAATGAAAAGAGCCCCTCATTTTAGGGCAACAATAATCTGTTAATCTATCACTTGAGGTGGCTAGGTGGTTGCATAACCACTCTGGTGGTTGCATGAGCACCTTCGCAGTTTGGAGACCACTAGAGTGTATTTTCCACCAACTAGGGAGGCTTAGGGCTTGGTGGTAGTTCATGGTACCTAACGATTTCTTGGAAATGTCTAAAAAAAAATAGGATTTGAAGAGGCAAGTGGAAGTTTAAGAGGGAGACGTAGATGAAAAGGGCTAGTAGGAACTCACATGCCAAGTGACCAGCCATCCTTCACCTAGAAGGTATAGGGTCGCAACCTCCTCCACGGGACTCTAATGACCACCTCACGTTGCAAGGAGATAAGGATTTTAGCCTCACCATTCACAACACTCTCTCGTAGAAGTTTTAAAGCCCTTGCACACTTGGAAGAATGAGCCAAGTGGGGTTACACTAAAACAATGAGCCAACGTGGCTAGGTGGTTTTCAAGAAGTTTTAAGTAACGAATGAGGACTAAGAGAATCTAAGTATACATCATACATTGTAGAGGTCTACATCAAACCACAGGGCTATCATAGGGATGTGAGTAGTTTCATATAAAGCATTTAAAATGTCTCAAGGAACATCAGAGGTTCATGCCTTATTTGGTGAGGTCAACGTGTGAAGGAGGGCCGGTGAGGAATCTTTGTATACATCGGAGTAGCCAAGAGTCAACATTTGGTACCCTTTTTCCTATCTGTAGCGTGCGTCCGGAGCCACGTGGCTGAAGTGGGGATTCTTGGCCTATGCGCTATTGGACGGGGTGGCTCGAGGGCCGAAGACCCTCAACCACCGCGGCTTGACCTATTCGGCTAAGGGTTCCAACCAGTTAGTTACATCGGTGTCAAAGCAAGTTGTTCGAGTCTGATGTGTGGATTTAGAGAGTGGCTCACTCTTGGCGGGGGGGTATAGTGTATGGCCATGTGGCTCCAGCGGGGGTCACTTGCCTGTGGACGGTTGGATGCAATGGCTTAAGCGCTGCAGCCTCTCAAGCACCACGTTCAAGGACTCTGTCCAATCCATTACAACGCCCTCCTCTCTTCTCCGCAAAATCCCACAATTTTGTGTTGGGTGTGTAATGTCATGTATATGTAATGGTGGGCCAGTAGTACACAAATGTTTGAGGGGATGTTATTCATGTCCAAATTAATGTTTTGAACTAGAACATTCATGTATTGGCTCTTAATCCCCCTTTATACCTCCCACGGTACTTACCAAATACACTTTTGACTAAGGGGTCTAATTTTTTACATTTGGACCTCTTGTAGAATCCCAATCTCGAGGAAATGGAAAGTCCATAAGTCAAATTAGTCATAGTGAGAAAACCAAAAACTATTTGAAATGCGAGACACGTATACACCACTAACCAATGTCAAAGGAGTATACAAGAATGATTCCTCTGTTGATGCAAATGAATCAATGAGCAAAACCCGTTTAATTGGGTGGACGAGCTTAATACAAACCTTTATACATTATCTCTATCATCACTTGTGTAGTGGCAGCTTACAAACGACAATTGATCAAACAATAGCTTGCCGGAATCGCCATGGTAGTGAGATTCCACTAGCTCCTGGTACCCTCTAATTGTATATGAGTTTTTCATTATCCAACGTATCACATGGGAAATAAAACATAGTCATGGAGTTCATATGCTCATATCTCCATCGAGTTCCCTTATGATGACTCCATCCACTAAATTTGTGTACAATGGTTGATCCCTTCTCCCACACACGTCACAATTTATTGTTATATCATACTCTCTACCTTTAGGAGGTGGGATTTCTAACAACTAATGGATACACCTCATTCCCGAACTCTCCGCCATTGCAAGAATGGAACCAATATCAAGAAAATGTATCGGACATTTAACATCAAGAAGTATGGGAAATGCAAGATAACAACACTGAAGTGAACAACGTGGAATGCATCTCCAATGATGTGTTGTACACCGATGAAACCGAACATATGGGAAATTCTATGTCAAAACTGAGAAATCTATTTGGTAATTGTATCAGGCTATTCAATTTGAAACGTCTGAAGTTGGAATCATAAGAATACACAAGTGCACGCTTCTTTGTAAGGAACGATGGAACGCTCCTTCCTCCTAAAAGCCCCGCTCTATCAATGCCTACGTATCAAGGAGTTAAGATGCATTCAAACTAGTCGTTAAGTAACGTTTTCCAACATGAACATGAACATTCAGCTTTGAGATAGTTATACACTCTTAACAATGTTCCCAGGGAAATGCTCTTTGATTTAGCATGAAACAATTTGCTTGTGCTCCTTGAGCAAGGGTCGTGATGTCATCATTGCCATGAGTGAACAGAATGAAAACCAGACAGTCTGTTGTATTTTTCGATAACATGAACATGACACTACCACTGGAAACCAAGCATCACACCGACTGACCTTCTAAAAATGTGTGCATCTGATTGAAATTCCACGACAATTGACATCAGAGTGTTTTAGCACACAGAGTGTTGTCTCGATGCCAATCCAGACAAACATTGTAACCCATACTCCATGAAGCCTTCTCTAGTGCATAACCATGTCTATCTCTCGCCTTAAGTAATGGCTCGTGATTTGTTTTCATACTTCTACCACATATTTAATACTTTTCCGTATTTTGCATATGTTTAGTCTTGGGAATACACAAGTCACAAAGGGTGCATATCTTGGTACACGTTGAGGCAAGAGACCATTCTTGTACATGGGGGATGAACCAGTGTTTTCTCCCTAAATAAACATACTAAGTTTTTCTTCACAACTTCCATGGTGTTTATTCGTATGAATAGGTTCAAATGTTTTGTCTTCAACACATGCTACGAACCTGGTATCCATGTTCATGGGCTGTCTTTCCTGACCTTCCACTGCATTTCTTTAAATTTCCCCACTAGAATATTCATTACTCCGGGTTTTTGGTGTGTGTGGGTGATTGATAACTAATGGTTCATGGGTACGTCCTTGTTGGTAGCGATAGAAGAATAAAACGTTTTTGGCTTATTTAGACTTGTGCCATTGACAAGAAAAAGGGATTTTCCATGTTGGATTTGACGTTTATTTGCATTTTTTTACCATTAGTTAACTTTGCAAGGTGTATAAAGTCTTCTTCTTGGCAGGATTATCTAACAAGAATGATGGGGTGGTACTCCTCAAACTGCATGCCCCAAAACCATATACTTGGTGGCTAGATGACCGAGTGAGTGACTAGCCATTACGAATACAGGTAGTCAAACAAAAATTAGCCTTGTTTTTTCGTCCATACTACTTGTAATCTCATGTAAATGCATTCTCAATGTGAAGGCCTTGCTCAATCCACAACATGCTGGTCTCAGCAATCAATTGCATTCGTTGGCTGAGAGTATCTAGCGTGTCCATCTTTTCCAGGCGAGTACCCGATGTCTTGGATAATTGACTATGTGACTTTCACCCATTCATGATTTTATAGGGTCTCTTGGTTAATGGAGTAAGTGTAATTACTATGGGAAATCTTTTGCCCTTGACCGTTTCCAGCAGGGTGAGACTTGCTAATCATTGTTTGTTTTTCATCTAGTTTCCCGTGATTTAATTCTCGTTGAGTCCCACCAATCTTCAATACCGGTAGTGTTAGCTTTCAATCCGACAATCCCACACGGTTGGTATACAATTCCAACAAATCTCCCTGGTTTATGTTTTTGGTGGCACTTGACATTTTATGAGTGGTCGACAGCACTCACATGTAAGTGACGTGAGCCAAACACAAAGTACCGTTCTTGTTAGTGTTGACCCGACACTTTGCATAAGATTGTGTGGGATATGTCCAACAACATGTCGTTCCACACATGTTCAGTCCACGTGGTCCATTCGAACTAGTTGGATCCACCCTATGTGCGACTAACACGGTATAGTAAGTGAAAGTGCCAACCTTATTGTTGCATGCATACACTTAACTTGTCACTAAGGGGATTGTCAAAGTCAGAGTTACGAGGGACATGTAACTATGGTGAATGTACCAACTTCGACATAACAAGAAAACCTATCTGTGAATGAGATATGAGAAGTGATACCTTCAATTTGATCATCAAATAGGTGAGATTCTTTTTAATACACCTTTGTATCTTGAAAAACAACTTATGAATGTTAATCCATTTAGGTTTCAAGTACAAGGCAAAGCAACAGAAGGTATAGCAAAAAATACAAGACACAAGCCACACATGATGTCTACTTTGTGCATTTGAGAAAAACCAGAAAGCAAACCACGGTGACAAATGAAGGCCTCACCATCTAAACAACTTTTGGCCACATATGTACTCAACGATACAATACTTCTACGTGCACATGGCCACGAGACATGCAGTATGTTGGGTCTTATATCGATGTCTTGCACGAAACAAAGGTCATCGGCTAATGATTTGTTTTGTTAACATTAGCCTGACATTGTTTTCTTATGACGAGGGTGGGCATGTAAAGGTGACTACATATACGAAGATTTACAAGGGCCACCCTCCCACACAACATCCAAGTGATCACTCCTCTTCATTGCATCAAAGCCATCCATTGGACAAAACCGAAGCCCTTCAAACCTTTCATCTCTTTAGCATTATCTCACTACCATGAATAGTTTTAACAACACTCGTACAAACGTTTTCTCTATGACCTCATGTCCAAATCCCTTATCCATTCCATGCTAGATCCAGATTTTAGTCGTATTTGTTACAAATAGAACAGTGGGATCTTCCTCGTTAAGGTCTCGTAGTGGGCCCTGTCATAGTTTGGCGTGGTTGAAGCTTGTTCGTGCAATACTTGAGAAATCCAGTTGATCCATGGAATATGAAAAACTTCATTTTTCACGGCTCCAAGTGGCCATTGATAAAGCGACCCACGTGCTCGACTTTTGTTCTAAGGGAAGCTCAACAATTCCATACAATAGTTTATTGCTCCCACTTACGCAAGCTAACCAGAATCAATGGCACCCTTCCAACTCACACAACATAGTGGAGAATTCCTAAACCCATTTGTCCTCCTCTTGTTGCTGGGCCCAACTGAAAGTACAGCTGGTAAATGCAAAGGATATTACCATGATGTTCAAGTCGGCTCAACCAAGCTTCCACCGGATGCCCTCGTCTATAACGAAGAGATAAGTTAGTGGGATCGATGTGTTTTCCTCATCCACCTATGTATCTCCAACGAGGAAAACCAGTATACATCATTTGAAGGGCGTAACAGTTGATACATATGTGCAAGCACGAGCATAAGACTCATATATGTAGAAGTTGCAAAATAAAGTAGTTGTATCCAGCAAGTTAAAAAAGAACAATGCCACATCCAACCTGATAGCCATGTCAGAGCAGTAATGGAGATTGCCAACTGAGCGAAGCGAGGGGGTGATGTGTCACCCCCACCGTCGTGAGAATCGCGATCGAGCAATTAGTCCCTTTCTCTCTTGTTTATTGACTTGCAAACCCCCATTTCCGAATTTAGGGTTTCCATGTTCGTGGAGACGATGCCTGTGCAGACACAAAACCTTTCATCCGCTGATTGGGGTTTGCGAAAAAAAAAGGGCTTATTGCTCGATCACGGCCGAGCGAAAACACGTTTTTTAATTCTTTCTGGAGAAGAAAACCCACTTTAAAGCGTTCAAAGCGCTTTCAAACCCCACCCTAGATTACACTAGGAGTTTTAGGGCTTTGTTTTTCCGCGGGCTCCTGTTGGGCCCTGTGGCAGCGGGACTCCAGTAGGCTCCCTTCTAATCCATGGGGTGTTTCGGACCCCCCGCTTAAAGCCATTGCAAACCTTTCCGAGAGAAGTCTCCAACCCCTTTATAGAGGGGTTTGTGACCTTCCTTTCATGTCCGACGACGCCAGCATGCTGTCATTAGATGGCATGCTACGTCAACTTTCTGTGTCCGTTTGGACATAGCGCTCTTTTTTGCATGCTTGCTGGATATATCATTGATAACGAGCGAAAATTTTCCACAGTTGGATATGACGTAGTCAATTGTTAACCCACTTGATGTTTGATTTTAAGCATGTGTTAGGTGGTTGAAAATCGTCAAAAAGGTTGCTTTGTCGAATTTATGACGTCATTGAATGAACAATATAGTTCAAAAATCGGTTATAAAGTGTCATGGCCACGGTTGTATGCCAGAATAGTTTCATTTTTAAGCAGTCAGTCATTCCTGTTTTCTTTTTTCTCCAGGCTGCTCGTTGGCATCATACAACCCTTGAAGAGCTTACGTTTGGACGATCAACCATTCGAACGGTCTAAATCTAGAGTTCGGGTGGTGCAAGGTGCAAATGCGGAGATTGGCTGGCCTTTTGGCCGTCCAATCACTATTGTCATGGGCTTGACCAGCCAAAGGTGCGACAACTGTCGTTCGATGTTCAAAACGACAGTAGTGAAGACCGTTGTTTGGTCTTCGCTGATGGCAGCGGCATTGCGAAGACGTGTTGTCGTGCAATGACTTTGTTAGTGTACGTCTAATTAAAAGATCGAGCTGGACAGGTCGTCGACTTTCAAGTGTCATGGGGAGGGCATAAATCAAAATTATGGGTTTATGAATAATGAGAATCCGATTTTCATAGTCAAAAAAATAATGCAAAAAGACATTCGTTGCATATCAAGAGCAGTAGGGTATCAAGAATTATGTGGATATTTCATCACTTCCCCATTGTCTAGAACAATGGGAATAGATTATAGGTAAGCATAAATCGCCCTTTCGTATAACGTAATGAACCTCTTGGAAGCATATATCCTGATAATGTCAAATAGTATGATTCCATCCTCTATTTACAATAGAGGCTTTGCATCTTGATAACAATGAGACTAATTGTAGTGGAACAATTTGTGCCTAGTTGTATACCTTCTGTCAGAGTAGTGTACGCTTGACCATGTATCCTCGAAGTGTGCAACTATGTGGAAAGGTGACTTGAACACTTGTTTGTGGGCTGAACCCACTCAATATGCATGAATATGAACATTTGTCGGCTAGCCATGTGAGTTGAACACCTCTTTCCACAAGGTACTGGTGCACTTATCCCATTGTGAGAGAGTGAGATACAGTAGATACACAAGAAAGTTATATCGTTCTGGCCTCAAGCTACTAGGGCGAATGATAATGTGCTCACCTTTTCTGAAGGCTTTGGCGATCCTCCTCACAATCCCATGCTGTGCTGTAGTTCGCTTCCCCAGATGGTCACCTCCGTGGTTCAGGTCCCGTTTTGTTTTTGTTTGGTCCCCCGAAGGGGAGGGTGTGCCTTCCCTGGATGCAGTGCAAGACCAGGGCGACGCCTGCGGGTCCGACTAGCAAGCTAGCCACTGGAGCCCGCCCCTGAGAAAAATTAGGTTAATATCATGAGAACCGATGGTCCTCGTATCAGATATTAAACTGATAAGAACAGATACTACACTTGATCTTAGCCAAAAGGCCGAGAAAGGTATGATTGGAACATGGAAACCGGAAGATCTTATAGAAAGTACACTGAAACCGAAAATCTGCTGAGTCACCTCGTTCCGTGGCTACCGAGGCGACGACGTCGACGGCTCTTTGGAAGCTGAAGGCTGCGTGGCTGCTCGAAAGAAGAGCCATGTCGGCGCTTCATGAGGGCAAGGTTAAAAAAACGCAGGAACATTCACTACTTTGGAAACATATCGACATGACAGCAAAGTGCCCATCAGTCACCTTTCGAGCGTTCGCCAATCGTGCTGGTTGAACAATCAAACGGAGTAGGAATTTCATTTTGCCTCAGATTACAACATTCTGCACGAAAATGGGTCGCCAGTAATTTTCTGTTGGGAGTTCGGCGTGGTGTCCTCCTAGGCGTTCATCTGTCCGCGAGATCCGAGCGATCTTTCCTGCCACGTGCGCTTAGAAACCCCCTTACAGAGTGTCGTGAGCTCTAGGCTCAGCAGCTGAAGTAACAGCCAGACCTAATTCTGCTGCGCCTGCCGCAGAAGGCTGATGCAGCAGGCTCAGACGTTAGCGGCTTGCGCGGCGGTCGTAACGGAAGCCCGTCCGCGCAGGTACCTTCCGCCTGCTGCACCAGGCGATCACAGACCGAGATGCAATGAAGTTGCGCCTATGCCTGTGAAGAGTTCGCAGCAGCACCAGCATTATTGCAGCTTAGGCAGCACCAGCGCCAGCACCACCTGCACCAACGCAGGCAGCAGCATCAGCGCCGGCATGGGCACTAGCACAAGCACCAACACGAACTGCAGCCACAACCGCAGGAGCCACAGCGGAAGAAGGCACAGCGGCAGTAACAGTTGCACTAGCAGGGCTACAAGCAGCATCAGACACAAGCAGATGCACCAGCAGAAGCGGTGTCGACGGCGTCGGCGGCGGCAGCAGCAGCAGTAGGATGAGCAGAAGCGTGATGTTCTATGAATGGTAGCCTTTTCACTGCCGAAACTAGAATCGCGGTGCCTTGACAAGTTCAGAACGCAGGCCAATTTCGTCAGGGTCGACTTGCCACCACCTGCCACTGGCAGACGTCGGAGTCTGTCAGGGTTACTTGTCAGTGGCCGTTGGCAGGGGGTGGCAGCAGGCGGCGGCAGGTGACAGCAGGTTTCAGCTGGCCGCAGCAGCAGTAGCAGCAGCAGCAGCAGCAGCAGCAGCAGCAGCAGCAGCAGCAGCAGCAGCAGCAGCAGCAGCAGCAGCAGCAGCAGCTGGAGCAGCAGTAGCAGCAGCAGCAGCAGCAGCAGCAGCCGCAGCAGCAACAGGAGCAGCTGGCAACATGTGTCAGGAGGTGGCAGCAGCTGACAACAGGTGGCAGCAGGCGGCAGCAGCTCGTAAGAGGTGGCAGCAGGTGACAGGAGGCGCAAA
>SZWC01019512.1:22834-30687 GCA_023375785.1 Penium margaritaceum | reverse complement strand
AGATAGATAGATAGATAGATAGATAGATAGATAGATGGATAGATAGATAGATAGATAGATTGATAGATAGATAGATAGATAGATAGATAGATAGATAGATTGATAGATAGATAGATAGACAGACAGATAGACATGTACATAGATAGTTATATTCATAGATATATAGATAGATAGATACATAGCTAGATAGATAGATAAATAGATAAATAGATAGATAGATAGATAGACATATAGATAGAGAGAGAGACATAGACATTTTTATCGATACATAGATACATAGATACATAGATACATAGATAAATAGATAGATAGATAGATGAATAGATAGATAGATTGATAGATAGATAGATAGATAGATAGATAGATAGATAGATAGATAGATAGATATATAGATAGATAGATAGATAGATAGACAGACAGACAGATAGATAGATAGATAGATAGATAGATAGATAGATATATAGATAGATAGATACATAGATATATAGATAGTTACAAAGATAGATAGATAGATAAATATATACATGGATAGATATGTGCATAGATAGATAGATAGATAGATAGATAGATAGATAGATAGACAGATAGATAGATAGATAGATGGATGGATATATAGATATATAGATAGATAGATAGATAAATATATAGATAGATAGATAGATAGATAGATAGATAGATAGATAGATAGATAGATAGATAGATAGATAGATAGATAGATAAATAGATACATAGATAGATATATATTTAGATACATAGATAGGGAGGTAAATACATATGTAGATAGGTAGCATGAAAGCTATGAAGGTATCAATCGCATTGAATGAACTACGAGTTTATATGTGGCATGCAAGCTTAAGATCTCCACCACACTAGAACCAGCGAAAAGCATTAAAACCACCAGTAACATGAGCACACAATGTAAGATCAGGACCATATCCTTGAACTCGCTTTTGCGATCCTAAAAAACTCATCGTATCCATCTACCCCTTCTCCACAAAGTTAAGGTCAACCACCAACGGACCCTCATCCCTCTTATATAGCATTCTCCATGCTCTGGCGATGTCCTGGTTAAGAGAGGTTTCCGCTTGCTACTTCGTGGCCCACTCATGCAACTGATGCGCCTTTGCTCGCTGAAGGGCCACTACCATGCGTTGGTTGAGGAGGGCGCGTAATTGTACCGACACCCCTGCAATACCTCCTTGTCGGGCCACTCCCGCTCACTCGCCTCTGACAATGTTCACAATACCTTGCCGAGGCCTCACGACAAGGCCCCCGAAGTCTCCATCATAGGAAAGACAAACTCCATGTAGTCACGCTTTGCCTCGCGTTACTATCACCAATAACTCGTCTCTTTCTTCCTCAATACTTTGTCCAATGTCACTTCCGGTTGCTCCACCAACCTCTACTTCAGTCTCGGTCGTTGCGGGTTACCAATGACCACATCCATTACAAGTGTGTGACCTGTGGCTGGGTCAAAGCATGTCATATTTGGACTCCCCTCTGGTGGCAGGCTTAAGTGCTCGACCGTCACGCGCTCATCTCGCTCTTCCATACCACTACTACAAAGTCTCTCATCACTGCATCGTGGACCACCTTTGTACCCCCTCCCTGGACACATCAAAGGGCATGCCACAATGCGCAAGGTTGTATAGGGCTCCGCTTTGCACACGTACACCTCGGCATATGGCGCAAGTCTGTAATGGGGAGCCCAAGGCAAACATTGCATGCCACTCTCCAGTCCTCTAGTGCCATGTACAACCGTTCAGTGACGGACCTGGGAAGTGCCAATAGCCAATCCCCGTTGTGCTCCCCCTACATCGCCGCAAGTCTATGGAACAGTTGGAGTGCCTCCTCTCTTCCGAACTCCGCTACCACCATCGATCGGAGCTAACCATGTTGCCACTCATAGATGGTGTTAGACAAGTCCTAGAAGAGGCGCTTGGGGCTCCTTTGCTCGCTCTCCACAAATTGTGAGACCTTTGCTTTTACTCCATGAGGGAATCCTTGCAGATCCCTCTCTTATAGCTGTGTAAAATTCCTCCTCGTCCATGGTCTTCGTCCTCCTCCCTCACCCTCTCTGTTGTCCTTAGGGCCTCTTGGATGGAGGAGAGGTTTAACGGCGTGCCAAGACTTCAGGCGGCTATATACAAACAAGAGGGGTGCGAGGTCCCCCACACCTGTTAAGCCAAGTCCACCTGTCAGATCGGAAGTTGTGGCTCCTGCTATGTGTGGGCCATTGCCCGCCGCCCTCTGATCCCTTGCACCTTGTCCAATCCCACAAGCCGACGGATGCAATCCCCCACCTTCTCGTGAAATTGCTGCAGCCTGCTGGTCCACCACTCTGATGGGGATGTCAGCCACGTGAGATTTTAAAGCATACGAGTGGTGCACTCCCTCAACATGCTGAACGCGGCCTAGGCGTCTGGCATGTCTATGAGCGTCTCAAATATCTCTTCCACCTCGTGTTCTGCTAAGTGAAGCCAGCCAATCCTCTCTACACCGCTATGAACGCTGCCTCCAGCTCCTACACAGGGAATAACAAATATGTGTCATCCAACTACACTTGCTTCCGGCCCATCCCTCCCATCACTGCCTGTGCTTCCTCCAGTGCGTCCTGTTGTGCCAAACCATAAGGGAAGGGGCTGATAGGATCTCCGTGTTGTAGCCTCCCCTCTGACTGGAGCACGCATTGTTGGGACCCTTTTTGATAGTTTAGCTCTAAAGGCTGATCGTAAAAGAGGGCCAGTGTTGGGAGCAATCGCTCAAATCCCCTCGACTACACCACCTTGAAGAAGGTTGCTCGCTCAACCGAGTTTTATGCGTTCTTCACGTCAATACTCAATAACCCCCACTCCACCCGCTGATTAGCTACTCCATGATGGTGTTGACCATCGTGTCCCCGCCTGCCGACACTCCCACAGTCTGCTGCAACGGCACCAATGCTCTCTCCATAGTGCTCCCCGTACGGACCATCCATCTCCATAGTAGGCGTGGAATTGCCTTTCCCACTACGATCGGATGTACACTACAATTGGGTTTCGCTAGCGCGATGAGCCTGCTCGTTGTAAGAAAGTCCAAAATATGGAGTGGAGCCATCCTTGACATACCGAGGCGAGTAGTTGTGCCAACAACTTATGAGTTGCTCGTCTCCCACCACGACCTGCCGAAGATGGTCCAACGTAAGGCTCGACGGCCTTACCGCTATGCCTCTGCTATTCTCTACTAGGAACCTCCATACTTCATCTCTAATGAGGAAGCTAGTAGGGACCCGCCTCATTGCCTCTACAACCCATGCTGGTGTTCGCAGCTCCATTGCCAGGTGCTTCGCCTGTAGCTGCGCTAATACCTTTGGTCAGGGCGATGCGAACGAGGTACTATCCAAGGCATCGCACGCCTTTGACGTGTTCCCTCGGTGGAACTTGGTCACCACCCTCTACAATCACTTTTCCTTTGTCTCCTCTCTGAGACGTAGGCGCCGTGGTGGTGGTGTACGGCCTGTCGGCCGAGCATGCGTGATGGCCTCTCTCCATAGCTCCTCCCACTGTTGTTCGAGGAACTAGGTTGTTAGCGATCTTGCATAATCAGCGTTCGAGCACCCCCAATGATGTGGATGCCTCTTGAGGATGAGGCTCGATATCCAGTGGAGTAGCACGAGCCCTGTAGCATCCATGGGGTGGGATGTTCACCTCACCAAGGGGACTAGCATAACTACCAAAACTGAGCATAACGGGCTTGCTGGGACTCGGAAATAGATGGAGGGGAGGAGTACCTCTACCCCAGACAATCGGCCCCTCTCCAACCCCTATACACTACCACAACTGCTCTTTACATTGGCCACTGCTTTGCTCCCCACTCCTGTCAACCCTCGAACTTGATGTTACTCGCCTCTTCCTGTGGTGCCTTGGCGACTATCTCCACTACCTCCCTGGGCGCCTTCTGACGCTGCACCTGATGGTCTAAGTCCTCTCCTCTCAATGGTTTTGCCCTCCTGAGCTCCTCCTTTGGGCCTTCATGTCATACCTGTTGCCACTCCTCTCACCTGAGGCTGGTCTCTAATGGTCTCTCTCACCAATTTTCTAGCCACTGCTGCACCTGCACCCTTAATCCCCGGTCTGACAATGTCGCGCTATTGTCGTTATCCCATGTCCCTCTCTGACATCGGCCCCTCCCTTGACTCTCGATCTCGCCTATGGCCATCCAGCCCCACTGGTCCCCTCTCTCCCATCCTCTCTGGTGGTGTCAAAGAGAAAAAATCTCAGGAAACCATCCCACCTCTATGTCTACATCCTCTCCCGCACTCCCTTGAGGGCTAGGTCAATGGTCATGGACACGTCCCTCTCGTGGTCTCCTTGAAGACTCCCTGTCTCCCAATGGATATCCTCCCTCGCCTGCTCTGACACCTGGTTGCTCCCCTCTCAACTGATCTCTCTAAGAGGATTCAACCTCCTGGCTTCGCTCCCTCTCACTGTGGGCTTGCTCCCGCTTAGCGTGATTTCCTCGAACTTGCCATACCTGCCGTGCCTCTCGTTGTGCCTCATGTCTCTCCTGAATCCTCTGATGCTCGGCCTGCCATCTCTCCATGCAAAAGATCTACTTCCGTTCCGCTAGACCTCCTCCTAGTGCATGCTGTCCTACCAACCACTCCTGGCACTCTCAAGCATCCGTGCTCCAATCCCCTCAAATGGTGTACCCCCCCATACGGTGAGCTCCCTCACACACTTATGTTACTCTATCTTACATCCATTACGAAATACCATAGAGCATCGATGTCCAATAGTATCCCCAGTGGCAGTAGCCAATGATTCCACTTATCGATTCCTTCGTTTTTCCAATGAACCCACATCCCATCCAAGGACACTTCCATGTGTTAGTGGGTGCGATGTCTGCGCTGGTTTCATGCTCCAATATGGCGCAGTCGGTTTTACAATTGGATAAAGATGTGCAGAGTGAGAATTTTCTCGGTGGCTTCCGGGAGCAAAGCCGTGGACAGTTCTTCACCAAACAAGCCATTCCAATTTTTGCAACCATGCCTAAAGGGCTTGGATTGTAAAATAGTGTGTGGCATGCGCAGGCTACTACGCATAGCTCTAGTGGGTCAGGTGGGCCAAGGCCTGACTGGGCTTCTAGCATGACGCGGTGTGTGAGCTCCTGGTGGGGACCATCTGCACAGACAATCCGTGGCCACGACTCGACATGCTTCTCTGCTCGCCACCTGGTCAGGCTGCATGGCGAACTAGAATGCAAGGATTCCGGTTACGGAGATCTACGGTTCTCACTGTTCTGTGAGGAGGGCCAGGATGTGCGCATTACGGTTACGGTGATCTACAGCTCTCACTGATCCGTGAGAAGCTCAAGGATTCAAGAACCACGGTTACGGTGAAACTTCACCGTGCATCTGAGGAAGCTTCTTCAAGCAAGCAAGGCAGTCAACTTGCCCGGGATGCAAGTATAAAAGGCGGCGACCCTGGCACATCTCAGTATCTTAGCAGGCCTCATCTTTCATGTCACGACCTTGTAGCACTTACCATCTGGAAGCGCCTCAGACCAAGGTTCTGCTAAAGTCTGCTCTGGAGACCCCTTTAAGCCTGGCAGAGCTCTGCAAGCCTAGGAAGGAGGAAGCCCTGACTACCTAGAGGCCAGCCTACCTGGAAGACGGTGCTGGACCAAGACTCCTTGCGTCGACGGCCTTAACGGCCTAGCAAGGCGTTGCCCCTTGCGTGGGCCAGGAGCAGTGGTGGAGCTCATGTGTAGCCTCTGTTAGGCTCTACTTTTCATGTACCATATTTGTACTTTGGAATCAATCAAGATTTCTTCCGCTGTCACAGTCAGTTTCCAAAGTTCATCTACTGATCTATTTGCTAGCTTGCTGCACAAGAAAAGATCATGTACAAGCAAGGAACCTAGTCCTTGCTACACACTGCAAATCCCAACACCATGGTGGGCCCATCACAAAGGCATCCTCCCACTCTCTGCACCCTGTGTTCGCCCAGCCTCTTTCTCTCCTCCGTGCCTAGTTGTCGATCCATCCCTTATGTGTGTGTTGTAGTTATCCATTGGTTATCTCCTCAGAGATAGACTGTGATCCCTCCTCTTGCTCCATTGTCTCTCCCCCTCCTTCAGTTACGACACCCATCCTCGATGTGCCCTGTGAAGCATCGTGTGACTTGAGACCACCTACCTCTTTCCGCCTCCGAGCGGCCTTCGCTCCCTCTCCGATACCCCCAGCCTCCTTGCCTTCATTGGCCTTACTGCGTCCATGCAGTCTCCTCACCCCAATCTTCATGCACGTTCTTCTTGAATTTATCGGCCTGTCCATCATCATGACCGGTCCTTCGGCCCCCCTGGTCATCCATGGTACTATGGCCAATGTTGGCACTACGTGCACCCTTGGTTGGTAGACTTTTGCATCCTCTTCTCCTTGCCTCTCCTCTCGGATATCTTCCTCTTCCTCTCCTTTTTCTTCCTCTTCCTCTTCTTTCTCCTCCTCCTCTTCACCGACTACCTCTCTCTCCTCCTCCTTTCATCTCCTCCCATCATCCCCCTCCTCCTCGTCACCTCCTGCCCCTGTACCACTTGCACCGACTACACTCCCTCCGCTCCCTACGCCCCCCCCCACTCCCTTGGATGCTATGGTCCCTAGCACGAAGTACCTTCTTGCTTGTCTCTCCTGAGTTATCCTCCTCCTCTCCTCTCCTCGGCCAATTGCGCTGCATCTCCCACGTATCTTGTCTCTATGGGCTCTATCTTCGGTTCCCTACCTGTCTATGCGGTCATAATTACCAACTCCTTCCCATCTACTCCCTCCGCCATCTCCAAGTCCTTTCGTTGTGCTAGGTCTCGTACCTCCAATTGCGCCACTCTGTCCTCCAAACTTGACTCATGTGGTTACTCCTCTAAGACAATGCCCAGTGCATGATCAAGGCCCCTACAAGTTCCCCAAGTCCTCTCTGTTGTCGGTCGAGCACACCCAGGGCCACGTCGCACAAAGTCTCGCATCCCCTCATGACCTCTCGCCACGCTAGCACGTCCTCCCACAATTCATGCTCCCTTCCCCTTGCTTGGTCAATGACTACTGCACGTGCCTTGTGCGTAGCTTTGTATAACTCTTGCAAGCGTGATTCTGACACTCTTTGCGCCACTTGGATCCGTTGTAGTTCCTGCCAGAGGGCATCTATGTGACCGTTGAGGATGGTGAAGTGGCAGCCCATGACCTCGTCATAGCAGAGGAACAACCCTTGGACCCTGTCTATGGTATCCTCTTCCATCGCTCCTTATGCCAAAACCAACTCCTAACATAGTTTTTGCGCCATCTCTACCCTACCTTGTTGGTCGCGGCAATCCTCATATTGGGTTGGATTTTTGGGGCTCCTTCCTCTTACACCGCTTCAACTTGTGACAGCCTTTGTTTTCTTCCTTCGGTTCTTGTCTTTCTCCTTCTGGCCCCTTCCTTAAAGCTCATCCTCCGCCCCCACTATCCCAACCTTTGTCTCTTCTTGTCTGCTCGCCTTCTCGCCGTTCCCCTTTCCCTTCCCGCTCATGACAAGTTTCTTTCCATCCTTGGTCCTATCCTCTATACCGTGGTCTTGCCACTCCTTAGTTTCAGCCGTTGCCCTAGTAGCCCATGTCCCCCCTTGTCTTTCCCTTTTTCTCTTTCCTCATTCCTGCACCCTCTCCTCCTCAGTCTTCCTCGCCTTCTCTCCCTAGTATCACCATTTTTAGTCTGCCTCCATGCTCGGTGTGGGACTATGTGCTCCCTCACCCTTATTTTGTTGTGGCTTGTGCTTTCCCTCTACAGAGTCTATTTCCACCTACTATCGTGCCTCGCTAACCGCCCATTGTTGCAACCTCTCCTA
>SZWC01019512.1:0-16750 GCA_023375785.1 Penium margaritaceum | reverse complement strand
CCCCCCCCCCCCCCTCCCCCTCCCTTCGACAATCCTCCCCCATCTCTTGCCAGTTTTTGGAACGTCACATGTCACGGGTTTTCCCAGGGTCGCGTTTCCCTGACCACTGTCTTGCGGTTTTGTGGGCTGTTTTTTCGCTTCTGGAAAAAGGACAAATACATCCGAGCTGTGTATGCACTGCGTACCCACCCGGACTGTCAAGCGAGAATCGTGGTGCATGTCCTAGCAATGTCGAGGAAACAATGTGATGTTCAGTTTATGCTGAGTTTTAACGGCAACTGTATCGATGGCTGCTACCCTAAAGGTTTGCATATCCTTAATGCCGATTGAAAGACCGATTCACCATGAATAGCGAATCGAACACGCCTGAATAGGATGCGCGACCCTTCCATCCGAGTTTGCAGTAACTCGCGCCACTTCGCAACCGCGTGCATACCACCCGTGCACCCTAATTGCTTAGATGTGCTCGCCGATAGGAAGTGTTCTGCCGAGCAATAGGAAAAAGTCGAATATCGAACGTTTGAGCGCCTCCGTTGGTGACCCCATCGGTTTAACGCGGACGCATGGTATGATTCTCTTCATCGCAACTATTCGCCTTCATTGCAGGTCAACAAAATGACGACTTCAGTAATTTCCTGTCGCCATAGCGACTTAATAGTGGCAGATATGCATCCGACAAAATGGCACCTCGACCACAGGCCTCTCCGCGATAGTAGGATCTGTTCCAAAATCGTGGACAAGCGACGAAAGGCGGGCCTGACTCCCTCAAAGGTAGGGTCGAACGAGGCACCTCGCGTAAATTTATCGGCAAAGTTACTATCTGCCACAGTTTTCTCACTTATGTAACCCTCCGCCAAGTGATCTGTTTCTTGAAAAATATCTACCATGGAATCCAAAGTTAGATAACAAGAAGCCACGGTTTCCGAAAGTAGATCGCCAGAAGCCACGTGTAGACGATGCAAATCTCCATATTCCCCTTGAATTACTAGTCAACACATCTGGTCTGTCTAGTCGCTTGAGTTGTTAACTTATCTCTTTGTATATCTAGAATTTCCTCCGCATTTTTCTTCATCTAAATTGCCTAGAATTATAGACGAAAAGTCTCTTTTAATATCACACGCAGAATCAAATTTTTCTTGCGTTATGCACGTGGAATGTTTCCATGTTCGACGGCCGAATAACGACGTGCGAATATTGGCTGACATAATCAACCCTATTCCAAAAATAAAAATAAACCATGAATTTAATGAAAGAATAAATACAACAAGGAGATGTCATGAAAATCCCTTAGTTTGCCGAGTATATAATGACGTCTTGTATGCCACTCGTGGCATATCGTGATCAAGAAAAAAATCCGTGGTTCATGGTGATAAAAAATCGGAAAGCGTGGCATTCTGTGATGAAAAAATATAAATCATTGCTCTAATTTTCAAACTACTGGCGCGAGAGATAACCATTTGTCAGACCGTGTGGTATATGAGGAATTTCTCGTAAACTTATCCATGGAGAAAATCTTGGATGAACTTGTGTCAGGTGTCGAGTTCGACCCCCCTCCTGACGCAGACTAACCTCCCGTTGGGATTCGTACCTGGATAGTGTCGTACCGTTTCTTGGTTGATCAGAGAGGCCTATTCTCGAAGCGCCCTCCCATTGGATGTCTACGTGGTGGGGGTGAACGTGCGTTGGACGAAATGAAACATGGAAGAACACGTAATAAAACTGGCATCGATTCGTCCTGCACACACGAATCGATGCCAACATGATTTGACGAACCATAAATGCACAATAGAGAACACTGGCCAATTAACAGCGAAAAACGAGTGCCAGTGCGAGTCGTTATCGCCATTCTCGTGGTAGCATCATTTCTGGGTACTGTTCTTTCAAAGAGGATAAATGAGTGTGTGTCTTTGAGAAAGTACGTTGAACATGTCAAGAAAATTAAAATCCCGTTGTTTACTCGGCCTGTAGAAGAGTACATGCGAGACTGGTTTCCAACGATAGCAAGTCCTTCCATATCTCCGGCTTGAAAATAGGCATAAAATATACATGAGTCATATAAAATATTCACGTTGCTCTCAAGGGAGAGCAACGTGAATCCGGTACAGCTACCCCTACCGCCTACACCCACCAGTCTGCAGTGGCGGCGGTCACGCAGGTGGATGCCACCACTGCACAGAGGTGGGGCACCGGTGGCCGCCAGGCTCAAGGGGGCGGAGGACGAGGAGGTGGTCGCGGCCGCAACTCTGGAGGTCGTACGTGTAGCTATTGCGGTCAGGCATACCAGTTCTGGCGCTCTTGCCCTACTCTTCAGCGTTGGATGTTGGAGCAGCCGCAGCGACAGCAGCAGCCCCAGTACGCACAGCAGCAGCATCACCGGCAGCAGCGGCAGTGGTTGCAGCCTCCGATCTCACCAGCGCAGTCGTATTTGCAGGGTGGCTATGGAGCACCGCCCTGCATGCATTCACCAGTTGCAGCAGTGACCTACGGTGCACCACCCCAGCTACTGATCCTTCAGGCATTTCCCCCAGGGCCACAGCCGTTTCCACCACCACTGTACCCGGGGATGTACGCACCCCCACCCATGCTCGCAGAGGCGACTCCACCTCCAGCCTGGGCAGTCCGCGCATTGGAGCAGACAGGGGCAGCCACAGGTGGAGGGGCTGCTCCAGACACAGTGTGGCCGCCATCTGAGGAGCTGATGCCGATCGCACCACCGACCGCACCACCAGCAGCAGGTCAGAAGTTGGGTTGCATGCATGTCACCACCTCACACGATCTACCCATGAATGACTGGTTGTATGACATTGCAGCATCACATCACATGTCGCCGCATCGTCGGTTGTTTGTATCGTTGTATGTTGCACATGATATTGATGGTGTGCGTACGGAATCTGGGGAAGTGCTGCAGGTTGAAGGTGTGGGTACGATTGCGCTGCAAGCGCCGGGAGGGGCGATATGGCTGACTGGAGTGTTGTATGTGCCCCGACTAAAGGTGAACTTGTTGTCTGGGGGTCAACTTGATCGTCAGGCAGGCATGTCCGCACTGACGCAGAATCAGCGATGTTCGCTCTTTGATGACAGTGGATCGTTGCAGGTAGAGGGGCCACTGCATGCTAACATGCTCTACAGGCTAACACTGTTCCCATGCATCGGGTCACCACGCCCACAACTGCACATCATGACTGGCACGGATGTACATCATACTGACCTGCTACACAGGCTTCTGGCGCACATCAATAAGGAACTGGTGACAGAGCTACTCAAACACACACCTGCGCACGGACTGACACCTGTAGACTGCCCACACGGACTGAAGAACAATACTTGTCTTGAATGTCATGAAGGGAAGTCACACAGACAAACCTTTCCCAAGTCTGAACACGACAGCATTTCCCCACTAGAGTTGGTACATGCTGACTTGACTGGACCAATGCCTCTCCCCTCCCTCCAGTATGGAGCACAATACATACTGACATTGACTGATGACTACAGCCACTTTCGCTGGGCATTTCTGCTCCGCACGAAGGCTGATGCCCAGCGTGCCATCGCTGAATGGATACCCTATGCTGAACATCAAACTGGCTGCAGCCTCAAGGAACTACGTACGGATAGAGGGGGTGAATTATTGGGCACACTGACCGCAGAACTGAAAGGACGAGGCATAGTGCGCCAAACTACTGCCCCTTACACCCCTCAACAGAACGGTGTCGCTGAACGATGGCACCGTACGTTGGGAGATGCACTGCGTACGCTTTTGACTGAATCTGGTCTCACCTTTGGATTTTGGGAAGAGGCAGTGAAGTACATCACCTGGGTGTGGAACAGGATACCACAAGGTCCACTACCAAAGTCGGTCACACCGTGGGAACGATGGTTCAAAGAGCGGGCAGACTTGCGACCAGCAAGAGTCTGGGGAACCATGGCCTGCGTGTGGCTTCCAGAACAACAACGATCACACAAGTTGAGCCCAAGAGGCAAATGGTGTGTGTTTGTTGGAGTGTCTCATGCCTCCAAGGCATGGAGATTCTGGGATCCGGTCAGTCACAGTTTTCTGGAGAGTCGGGACGCGTCATTCTTGGAGCACATGCCGTACAAGGCATTCCTCACCCTCAGACATGTCCCACAGCTCTCTGTACCCCAACATTACCCTGAGCATGTGAGTGTACCTGTCTTCACTCCTCAAAGGACAACGCACGTGCAAAAGACCCCTGCACCCACTCCCGCACCACAGGCAGGTTCCCCTATTCCCACAGACTTACTGGATCCCACAGAACTTGAAACTACAAGCTCGGAGGGCTCCCAAAGCCAGAGCACCCTTTCCCCTCCTGGTCTGCGACCTTTGAGTTCTGCTCAACCGTCAGGTCAGAGCAAGGAACCTGCCCCTGTGGAGCTCCGCAGGTCCTCAAGAAACCTGCCTCGGGTGAACTACAGACAGTTTTACAATGTGGTGGGTACACATTCTCCTCACGTGGAGCAGACTGAACCAACAACCCTTGCTGAAGCAAGGGGGCGCCCTGACGCAAAAGAATAGGAACAAGCCATGGCTGATGAAATAAACGCTCTGTTGGAGCACAAGGTATTTGAACTTGTCCCGCTCCCACCAGGTCGCAAAGCCATTGACATGAAATGGATCTTCAAGCTCAAAAGAAACCTGGCAGGCATGATAGACAAATACAAAGCCAGGTTGGTAGCCGAGGGATTCCACCAAATCCCCGGCCAGGACTTTACGGACACGTATGCCCCAGTGGGAAAATACACAAGCAGTCGCATCTTGCTGGGTATTGCAGCTCTTGAGGATTGGGAAGTGCATCAAATGGATGTGAAAAATGCGTTTCTGAACGGTCCACTGGAAGAAGAGTTGTATGTACGGAAACCAGAAGGGTTTGAGGATGGGACTGACAGAGTGTGGCTGCTCCTTAAAGCTCTCTATGGCTTGAAGCAGGCACCAAGGTGTTGGAACAAAGAAATCAAGCGCACATTGGACAAAGGTGGGTTCAGCCAAAGCATGTCTGATCCCTCCCTCTTCCTTCGCTGGACAGAAAAGGGACTTGTTGCCCTCATTGTCTACGTGGATGACTTACTCATTCTTTCCCCTTCTCTCCCTCTTGTGCTCGACACTAAAGCTCTACTCACTGCACACTATCGCACCAATCACACTATCTCACGACCTGCTGTCCACGCCCTCTCCACCACCAGGTATGCAACCCACTGGATCCAACCCTCCACTTGATTCTGTTCCTACTCCTGGCCTTGCAGTTTCTGACACTGCCGAGGCGTATGTGACACATGAGATTCCAAACCGTTTGCTTGACCTGCCAGTGCACTCGGACCCTATCAGTGTGGAAGGTGTTATTCTCAACAAAGCAGCTTGAGCAACCACTACCTTCTCTATGACTGCACATGCCAACAGAGCTCTAATCCAGACCACTGTAGGGAGAGTAGCGGAGGCGTACGTTGAGGCGCCAGCCTCTTCTGGTAGTTGCCACTGCCAGCGTCACCACAAAGGTGACCGTGGCAGCCTCTGTCATGATGACAGTTACTGCCACTAAAGCCAAGGCAACCTCCAGTGTTGTCAGCTCCATCCGGGCCTCCACTGTGGCTGCAGTTCTGTAGTTCTTGCCCCGCAGCATGCTAATACTGGTGTTCTAGTCACATCGGTAGCAGTAGCAGTTGCTGAGGCCACTGGCCACCGACCTCCTCTGTCTGGTGGTGGCTGTCTCTTTTTGGATTGCGGTGCTAGCATCCTCAGCCGCAGCGGTGGTACCACCACTCTTCTCCCTTCCCCAACACCGCTAGTTGGACGAGCACTTCTCTAACGCCTCTTCCTTGCTTCCCAGCACACTTTGTACTTTTGTGTCCCTCTCTTTCTTCCCATTTCATCTGCCTTCCTACATCATGCTGGATCCTGAGAAAACAATTGAGGCCTTCCAGGCCGTCCTCAGTGAAGCTGAGGCTGCGTGTTGTAGGGTAGAGGAGGAACTATAGAAGGGGTTAGATGCCCAAAAGGAGCTGGCCACCATAGTGGCCAACATGGTCATGGAGCGTCTCTGCTCCGTCCCTGCTGTTGTTGCCGTGCTGACCGCTGATGAGAGTGTGTCCCCCACGGCTGATTCCTCTGTTCCTGTTGGTTCTTCAGCAGACTCCTCCATTCTACCTCTCTCTACTGATTCTCTTGTGCGCTCCCTCCTTCCTCATAGGCTGAAAGAATTTGAGAACGCTCCACCGGTGTTCACATCTAATCTCACTTTATCTCCTTGGGAAACACGATTCAGTGCCTTGGGCACAGGAAGAGATGCTTTGGGAGTACTAATCTCCTGCCAAACCTCCCTTTGTCCATCATCTCGCTGACGCCACATGAGCCGTTTACGTCCCTATCAACACTAGGCCCGAGGGGCTCATGGATAACATTGTTATGTACTATGGTGACCCAACACGTTACACTCCTTTTGAATCAGTGGGTGCCTATGCTCTCATTCGCTGCTGCAAGAAAGTGACTAGTCATGCTTCCCAAAGCACTCTCACTAAGTAGTTTAACACCGTGCATGTGCGTGTCGACGATTCTGCTAATGAGTAATGGACACGCAATCTGCGCCTTCTGCATGACTTGGGAATGGCAGCTCTCGGCCTTCTCTCTGTCTTCCTGTCCATTGTGGCTAGCCTCATTCCAAAGCTCTCCGATATATACTTGCATGTCTCTCACTCTTAGGTAGAGCGCCTTGCTACTGCACCGGTCCCTCCCAACTCACTCCCTGGTATTGGGCCGCTCTATGAGTTTACCCCTACTCGGCTCAACGACTGGTGGAGCAACTTGCAAAACAAGAATCTTCATCGTGGGTCCACTTAAGGAAAGAATGGATTGTAAGTATTGATTTATTCTTGTAACAAGGATGTGGAACAAATTGAGTTAATCTGTTATTTTCTTTCCTCGGATTGAACAATGTTCTATAATTCTTTAGCATCAACCTTGCATCGTCAGACAAAATACATGATCAAACGTGCTTAGTAGTGACGTCATCAACCATTGTGCAAGAAACTTTTGATGATGTGATTCACACAAGAACTCTCAAGGAAATGAGTGCAATCACGTTTGCGGTACCCTTGGTTGACAATTTCAACTAGGAAATTTTTAAAGTTATGGCAAAGGTACTCAATGAAGTCACACATATTCATAAAATGTGGACTTAAAAAATGAAAAACTAGAAATACAGTGTCCCCATACCAATTTTGTGTTTACAAAAAAATAAGTGGTCGTCAACGAGCTTGTTCACTCAAATGAGTGAAGGCCACATGACAATGCAGTCCACAGGACGCCTAGCTGGTATCCTTGTGAATGTGCTAGGAGGAGATGGAAGCTTTTTTGCCTTGGCGTCACCTAATAGGTATGCCTGAATTGCCATCGGTGAAAACTGTATTATATCCTTGATCAATACCTATAAAGAAAAAATCTGTTTTGAAGGGAAAAAAGATTTTTGAATGAGCATTTCATAGAAGGTGCTCAAACGGATTGATGTTTTGAATGTGGTGCTAGGCATCCCTGGCTTCATGAAAAAATGGCTCTTACATGCTTTCAAAGCGCTTGATTCTCCAAAAGGGATAGTGTTGATTCACCCTTATTCTGACTACGGAATTGCCACCAAAACCACATGTTGTCTACTCCAGCCTTTTCTAGAATACAGGTCAATAAATGTATTTAATAAGGCTGCCAACATTGCTTGGCCCAATTGAAAAAAGTGGAGGATAAATTGGATTAAAGAACTCTGCAAGTGATAAAAGCTATGATGGCGGAATGCTGGGGAGGACTCCAAGACCCACTGGCTGGGCCCAGAGAATGTAGGTAAGATTCAGTTTTTCATTGGCCTCGTCAATAATTCATGATGATGCATGCCAGGGTATTCAATCCTGGTAGAACCGCTAACCAGGCTCATGCCAAAAGACAGGCACTGGGAATGGACAACTGATTACGAGATTTCTTTTCTCAAAGTAAAAAAAACTCTGTCTGCAGCATCCTTCTTACCTCTTCCAATTCCATCGCAACCTTGGAAGGTATGGTGTGATGCATTTGTGATAGGGCTAAGAGCAGTCCTTATGCACAACGGGTGTCCAGTCGCGTATGAGAGCCAAAAGCTTATTCCAGCTGAAACACGATACACGATTGGATGAAAAAATACTATCTGTGCTACACACCTTCAAAACACGATGTTGTTACCTCGACCGTGAGGAGTGGGACGTTACAGTCGTGACTGACCACAACCTATTGGTGTATTGACCAACACAACCAAACGTGTCAAGATGGCAGGCACTTTGGAGCAAAAGAATGAGCCAAATCTTGTTTACATGGGAATACCGGCCAGGCCTCATCAACATGAGCAAACCACTAAGCCATCAGTTTGTGGGGATAAAAAGAAATACCAAAACCAGTGGGTGTTTTATGGCCATTGAGTCAGAAAAAAATGCAGAGACGAGGTCCTTCCGTCCCTTTGCGACCATCTCAAGAGCTTTTCCACTACAATGGCTTCATAATCATTGGCAGGAAGTAACCAGACATGCTTTGTATGCGAATATTTTCACAATTGCATGAAACCCAAAGTGAAGTATGACTGGCGTGTGCTTAAGCCTTGTTTAATGGAAAGCTCCTGCGCACTCATGAGTTTGGAGTACAAACCCCCTCACTCAGGACCCAGAATGAGAGGACAAGTTGGAACGGGAATTGGGTTTCCCGAGGCTCGACATATCTTAGTCTCCTTCTGCAGGAGCGTTAATGACAATTTTCCCAGAGTTATGTGGAGGGAAAAATCCCTCCAACAAGCTCCGGGCACTATTCTGCAAACTCTGATGACAACCTTTGTATAGGAGCGGAAGTCATAGCCGCTGTGTAATTCATCATATCAGATATGGAAATGGACTGGAAAATGGGGTTATACCTCTGGTGTCCACACGGCCAACGGTTTGTAGAATCCATATCCATGGGTTAAAAAATCAGCATACAATATCCACCATTTAAAAGTTTCAAGACTCCATATTGAAATTCTGGAATAAGAACGCCATGTTCACTGCTGCCAACTTATACAAGCCATACCGTTGCACCGTCATAATTTTCTTTGATGTTGATATGAGGTATATATCATTCCCAATTAAATATCTGAAATATTGTTTTACTATGGATTTCCAATTGTGATGACGTATGGATGAAGAGGGTGTTACGAAGCAACTTCCAATTCAACCGGTGGAATTTTTTCATAGTCCTTGTACTAATAATCTGGAGCCAAGTCAAGATAAACCTGTTGGGTACCCGTTTTAAGGCCATTTTTGTGAGAAGGGGGGCTTCTTCAAGATGTTTTTCACAAGCAGCATTACACTAACTACTTGATGTTATGTCAAAACAAGCATAGGCACTGTCCGATGGATCACGCCCTTGCCAAAGGGGGTTGGCGACCACAAGACGGTGCATGATTATGCCATGGTGGATGCTGAAACTGTTGTAACCGCTGGATGGTGTTTTTGGCGAAAGTTGATACTTTGTCAGCATGCAAAACTTCATCAGTTTCAAGCGACTGTTTTTTTGTCGTGGCAACCACTATCAACGTGTGGAGGAGAAATATGTTTCATGTCTACTTTTGGATCACATGCACCACATGTGATGTGTCACTTCAGCCACTCCGCATTTGGAGTGTGACTCCTTTTGCTGCCCTAGTTTCTCCCAAAACCATTGTGCAGCAGATGTCTGTCATCAAACCACACCACCATGGGACAATCTTGTTTTCATCTGTAGCAGGCAAGAACCATGGAAGACACCTCAACTCAGCCCGGTATGTCTGGGTATATTGTATTTACACTTTATTTGTTTAGTAAAACGTATCCATTTTTTACAAGATGTCAGCCCAATTGCAGTGGGCTGCAGGCTGTACGCATAAGGGAGACAATCCTGCTCCTGCAACTCCCGCATGTGGCAGAGCACGCACTGCTCTTAGCAAGCTAGGTATTGATTACCCTCCCACCACCTCCCTCACTCTGCTGTATGATGGGGGAATTTGAGCTTGAGCAACAAGCCCAAGTTCTCATCATCTCCCTGGACCAAGGCACAAAAATGAGTCTTAGGATGTCTCATACCCAGATAGAATTCGGTACTTGTCTACATATTCTGGCACTTGCCTCTTGTTTCCATGGAAAATGAACAAAATAATGTTCCTATGTCCTTTCTGCCTCACATTTGTATTGCAGAATCATCTGATAAAGGCACCTCACAGAAGGTCTCCAAGGGAAAAAGGGCAAACCCGAGCATGGAGTTCAACAACATGGCCAAGGCTCGGGCCGCCATGGACGCAATCACCAAAATAATGACCATCAGGTAGCTCCAAAGTGAAAAGAAAATATTCACGGGTCGATGTGGGCAGTGGAAGCAGCAGTACCCGTGGCTCCTCCGGGCGCATGTCACTGCACAAGGGGACATGCTCAAAGTCTGAGTTTTTTTACGTTCATCGTTACACTCCGGGAACTGGTCGTGGTGACCCTACAAAGTCTGTCAAGTGGGTGTGCAAGCAGATTGAGTCAACCATGAAGCAGAACCCTACTGTCGAAATGAAGGCATTACAAGCATTGGTGAAAAAGAGTGCAGGGAAGGAGGTTAACCGCAGCATACTTTACCCATCATAAGGAGTCACGCAAGAGAAATTACTAGGCTCAAAGGAAATGGCATGGAGTCTGTTTCCCATATACTGTACGATGGTACATTATTGTCACTGCAACACTGATTTCCGTCCACATCTTCAATGTTGTCATTGCCGATTCCTTTCTGATGCTTGCAGCTCAAGTGTGTAGACCTGTACGGGCATCCAGTGGCAGAGGCCACGGCCGAGAAGGTTTCTCATAGGGTATTCCTCGTCCCTGGTGCTGCCATACTGGGCTTCCTGCACACCCGTCGACTGTTGATGATGGACGGGCACAAGCAGGTCCTCTTAATTGCCCAATTTTGAGGCCAATGATAACGCTGTTCCACTGGCGTGGGTGGTGGTGCAGGGAGAGAACGAGAAAAACTGGTCATGGTTCTGCCTCCGCCTTACACCTGCCCATCCAATAACGGCAGAGGAAGGGGCCGTGGTGATGGGCCCAAGAAACAGAGAGAGGCGAGTGAATGTGCATGAGAGGTCATGCAGCTGTGGGGCATAGAAGGAGTGGGGCCCACCGTGTGTGCATGCTTGCACGTACGTCTTTGCCAAAGGCAAGAACCCGGAGCCTTTTTGTGACCCTGGATAGACACACATTGTGTAGAGAAGGGCGTACAACCACCCCATGCTGGAGGTGAACCCTGCTACACTGACACCTCCAGAGAAAGAACAGGACCAGTGGCATCAACCATGCCCCAAGAAAGGCCGTTATCATCCTCGTATTGCCCGTTTTGACCATGAAGAAAGGAGGCGGAAGAACTATATTTATCCATAGTGTGGGATCCGTGGTCATTCCAAAAAAAATGCACATAGCAGCCAGCACTGGGCCCCGAAGTCAAGGCAGCAGCTAACACAATACGCATTCAACTACAGTGCGCCGACGACGCAGTGAAGGCGATATGGGTGTCGGTCTTTTTTCAACCTCTTCCGCAAGTGCTGGACTTGGTACTGCTGCTTCCTCTGCTACAACAGCTTCCTGCTTTTGCTTCTGATGCTGCTGCTACTGCTGCGGCTGCTGCTACTGGCGCACAAGGTTTGGCAGCCCATGCCTATCGCATTGTTCAGGACCTCCGCTGGGACTGGGATGCAAAGCAGGTGCTATAGCAGCAGTTGCAGCAGCTGCTGCCACAGCAGCCGCCGTGGCACTTGCACCAAGTATAGCAGCCACAACAGCAGCAAATGACAAGGAAGACCTAGGATCCGTTGGCTATGATTCTGCAGAGGAGGAGATTTATGATCCTGAGAGGTACATCCTCTCAGATTCAGGGGGAGAAGAAGAAGAGGAGGATAGGTTTGATGACCCATGACAGCAGAGGGAGTGGGAACAGCAAGAAATTGTACTGGAGGGACTGGAAGACAAACCTGCTGTGTAGTGGACAAAAACCATGAAGTTGAGTGACCAGGTATGTACAGACATTGTTAGGATGTGCATAAATTTGAACCAGCTTCTGTAACAGCAATTCTATGCCCATGCTATAACATCACAGCTGCTTATCACAGTTACCCTCTGAGTTTTGTTTGCAGAGGTACATTCTGGTCACAGATGAACATGTCCAAGCAATCCGTGGATCATCAGCCTCATGCTTAGTGGAAAACTTGCCCTCGTCACTGTAGTTTAGAAGTGCACCTGTGAGGAGGGACAGCTTTCATGTGGCAAATGGCGGATATAGAAGATTTCTGAAATATTCATTTCCACATTTTCTGGTTCCATTTTCATTGGCATAGAAAGTTCAATGTTGGTTTTCCATAACTACACCAATTACAACAATAAAAACACATAGAAACAAATAGTGGCTGCTAATATTTATCGTAACACATAGTTTCAGTAAATTAACCACCACAACTGAAGAAAAGGAACATTTGTAGAGTAACGATTAACCTCCTCATGTGGGTGCTGCATTCTATAAATCTCTGATCGGAATTAATTATTCTTTCACTTCCAGCCTTTTTCCAACTTCACATTACGGTCTTAAAAAAATTGACATTCAAATACAGCAAGCCTAATGGACTGCTGCACTGTCAATATGAGCCAAGCTATCCTCACGGCATTCCTTGCTGGAGCTGGCTTTGCGTTATTACGTTTTGGATCAGCAAGGCATTCAGTGCACGTGGTGAAGATGTATATGTGTCCATGTCCACAAGGTCACAATTCTGTGAACAGTGGTGACATGGCAGAAGACAGCAACATGTTTTTGGACGTTAGCGACAACCACTCCAAGTACTACACTGATGATGAAGATGCATCATCCACAATGAGTGATAAATTTAGTGACATTGGTGGGAGACTTTGCTGTGACCATTCCTGCATGTGTGCAGTTTGTGATGTTATGGCATGGATACAATCACTGCCTCCACCAGTGATGCGGTGGATTGTGAATGGGAGACCAAGACACTTCATTTGAATTTTTTTGTTTACACAATCTTCATTACTGGATCTGTTTCTTAGATAAGTACATTTTTTCATGCAGTACGCTGTTCAACATGGTGTAAATTTTTTAAGGATAATGAAAAGTGTGAGTTAAAACTGTGCATCTCCTTAAAAAATGGACACATAAACACGAGTCATTTCTGGGTACTTCATTGAAACAATAAACCAAATACATGTCAAATTCCCATTCCATGAAGTAGAGAACGATTCAAAAACATGGAATTGTCATTGCTAAAAACTTGCAATTCCATTGTCAATGGTGTCAATGATTGCATTATTGAATTTCCATGATGCCCAGGTCCTGGGACAATCATTGGGTTGGAGTGATGGCATAGTATTCCTGGATACCCATCACATTGTCTCTGGAGGTGGAGAATCAGAAAACCACCAGTTCAAAGGTCTTTCTTTGACCCACCAATCCCACTCCTGCTTTATCAGAAGCCACTTGCGCACTGCCCCGTGTGGTCCCATTGGCCGGTGTGCACCAAAATTGCAGGGATCTTCACAAGCAGCAGTCATCCTAACCCGAGAAGTGCCCAAGACCACGTAAACAAGGAATTATTCCATGGGACAAGTGAAATTCCATCAAATTTGAATGGTACGTGTGACATAAATGCGGGAAATCATATGCAAACACTAGTAGAGGTTAGATATTTCAAACTGTCCTGTCTATATCCGTGACTGTAGACATGACGGTTATGGACAATGAAGATTACATCATCTGTTGGATGATGCACGGTAACGGGCAGGGAAGAATGTTTTATTTTCTTTTTGTGCAAACCGTAATTTCTACTTTTGCAATCATAGAAGTGAAGTGGATGGGCAGTTGGGGTTACATCAGTAGTTGGTTTTTGCACGTACATATCCACTGTATGCATTTGTCTAAGTCTATGTGCTGGAACGATTGCTTTCAGACTGAGAAATGATAACCAAGTCTGGTTGGAAAACGGGATTTCATGAACAAGAAAACTGTATAAGAATTTTTCACACGTAAAAGTTTTGCCTGAAACATCCTCCGAAAAATAGAAATCTTTGTCAGCATCTTGACAAAATCTGCCCATGAAATGTGCGACCGTCAAATAATACAAGAGACAAAGAATTGCAACAGTCACAAGGTTTTCTTATAGTGCTTAGGTGAAGTAACAATGCGGTACCGAGTGATGGCACTATTTGGAGGCAAGCCAACTTTCACGTGTCCGAATGTGGACATACAGTGAAAATGTTGAAAACTTATGGACACGTTGTTGTCATGTCAAACGGGCTGGACATGGGAAACCCATTGTGCAAAGTAGTGGATATGGTGCACACACATTTAGTTGCAAGAGCCGGGCATGGGTTCGTGATTCTACAACTCATGGATATGGTGCATGTATTGAGAAATACGTGGATACGGAGCTGAACCCCCACTTTAGAATTCATCATATCCAATAAAAATTTTGGAAATTGATTGGAAAACGTAGTAATATTTTTTCCCCGGGAAAGAATCTTAGGTGCAAAGCCAGAATCACATGTGCCCCAACGATTTCTTGTGTTCACCAAAATGCATTTAACTAAAGTACCTATAAAATATTTCAATTCATTTATGTGCTCCTTGGCTGTTGAGGGTTAGGTCATTTCAGCCGGTGTTCACGAGCAAAGAATTTTCTCTCATTTTTTCTACCTTGTGATGTTCATTTACCACTACACTTTTCCAATACACTTCTGGTATTTTCAAGGAGGGAAGGGAGGAGGGCATCGGAGATTTGGTTTTACACATGCACCTCCTCCCTCCAAATACAATAGTGTATTGGGTGAGCGTATCATACAGTTTATGAGGGGGATGGTAACAGAAATTCACAAATGCATTTCATGGAGAGAATTTTTAAGGAATCAGAATAAACCTTGCATTCTTATTTGTGTACATGTATTGTAACCCATCAGATACACGTCTCAATACACTCCCCATGTACAATCCCGGTAGTCAGAGAGGGGTTGGGGCTTGCATGGCTAAAGACGTCAAACATAGATGGGTCCACATCAGTCGTATCATGTCTATTTGAGAGGATTTTTTCACTGATGAAGTCAGTGCAAAACTCCTCATCTTGTATTTATGTTTGATGCATAAAACGTCACAAAAAATGCATTTGACATCGTTCACCAGTGTAGATTTTCCTTACTATTATCATAATTTGTGACATTGATCACCCACTACATTCACCCAATACACTAGGGATGGTCGGGGGAGAGGAGGGAGGTGGTGGAGATGAGGTCAACCTGTTGATGATTGGATACTTCTCCCCTCCCGCAAAGGTCAACTTTTTATTGGATGAATGCATGGGAATTTTTACACTTGGCCATTCCCACCACATACATCCCAATACACTCCTCTAATACACTTGGCAGGTTCGGGAGAAGAGGGTGTGAGGTGGAGGAAGGGGGGGGGAGGGGGGAGGGGGTAGCAGATGCCAGAAATTCAGATTTCATAAATATGCAGAGTATGCATAGTCGAACATCACTTTTGTAACAGTTCTTTTGTGTTTTCTGAGGAGAATGTGAGACATGAAATACTCCACTGATTGAACTTCTAGAATACCTGTTATGAATGTTGATTCTAACACACATTTTTCAACAATGATTCTTCACACTTTACTTTTCTTACTTTTTAAAAATAAAATTAGGCTTTTGTACATCGATAAAAAGTGAAGAACTTTGTGATGTTACACAACCATCACAAATTTTCTAGGAACTTCACACTAAAAAGTTGCTAAATGCACACACTGAACAGTGTATAACAAGAACATGATTGATGATAATATCACAGGGCCATACATCGTGTCATTTAGCTTGCCTTCCCATTAAGCATCCTGCTTTTCCATTAAATATTTCCTGCACTTATCAGTCTCTCCCTTCGTGTTAAGCTTGCCTTAAAAAACCCATACCTTAACATCTTCAAACCTATCAACCAAGTCTCAAGTCCCATCCTCTACAGTGGAGGAAATCCTTGATAAGAGCCTCCCCTGATCTTTTTTCTCTTTCCTGAGAGATTCTCTCTCCACAACTCACAGGTGCTGATGCTGCCCGGTCCAGCTTCCTTCTCAACAACCACATTACTCTACCGCTCACTGTTCTTTGCTGCTACATTGAGGCATTCATTTCTTGTGTCACTCCTCTGCCATGCCTCATTTCGTCCTGTGTAGAATTTTTTATGCTCTACCCAAAACGTAGGCTTATGTTGGTGTCTTTCAGTTGCATCTCTTCAGATCCTTATCCTCCCTACTGGAGATTCGCTCCTCAGAGTTTTATGTGCTTTATCTTTGAACTTCTTACCACGGATGCAGTTCTTGCACTTCTTAATGGCCACAGTTGTGCCAGTGATGTAAATTCAGGATGTACCTTGCTGACGTGGTGGGACAGAGGAAAATTCTGGTGGTGGGCCTTTCCTTATTGTAATTTAATGCAAGAAAACACTTTTACGCCGTGACAACACTCTTCATGACAGATTCCGTGTGCATGCTGGTGTTTCTGCATGGCAGTGACTAGTTCAGTGTTGATGTGTGCTAGTCTTCTGTGAATGAGCTCAGCAATATAGCTCTCTTTTCTGGTCATGAATTGCATCTGTGTGTGTGTGTGTGTGTGTGTGTGTGTGTGTGTGTGTGTGTGTGTGTGTGTGTGTGTGTGTGTG
>SZWC01019511.1:34002-46916 GCA_023375785.1 Penium margaritaceum | reverse complement strand
ACAAGGACAGGAGGGGAAGGGGAGGGAAAGACAAAGGGGAGACAAGGAGGGGGACGGGTGGAGAGGGGGTGAGGGAGGAGGGGAAGCGGGTGAGGAGGGGGGTTAGAAGGCAGGAGGGGGGGGCGGGGGGGGGAGGGGAAGGCACGAGGAGGCTCACATTGATGAGATATTTTTCGCGACGTGTTCGGCCCACAGTGTTTTCCATGACCATCCGCTCAATCTCCGCAAACACGTCTTCGGGCAAGTGGGTCTCAAACGCTCGACGCAGCGGCACCGCCATGGTCCTGCCGGCGCGCCCCATCTGCGCCTCTATCTGTGCGCTGTTGAAAGCCGCGTGCGACTCCAAGTCTTGCCTGCGAGGCATGGATTTGAAGTAATTGATTAGACATGTTGCCTCCACAGGATCTATTTTTCTTAGGCGATTTGCAAAACATGTAATAAAAACAAAGTGCACCGCAGTTGCGCCTCCATCTGCACGCCAATGAACGCTGCGTGTGCCTCCAAGTATTGCCTGCGAGCCCTGGGCCTCTATCTTTCACATCACACGTGATTGTGCGCCACTCGATCAACACCGCGTGCCAGTCCTAGTCCTTTAGCCACACAAGATAGTAGTACCACCCTCCGCTCTCTCTTGGTGCAGCCGTCCGTAAACATTGCCCACTGCAAGACGCCACGACACACCCCACCCCACCATGTTACACTGCATACATCGCCACAGTACATGCATGCAGACACATCTCCGTATCTTGCTCGTGAACAGGTGTGTCGTGACATGTAAAATTCTTGCAGGAAACTAGGATTGCCTCGCAGAAGTGCAACGGAAAGTGGTTGGAAATGAATGATGAGTCCCAAAAGGAGAACTTACCTCACCACATCCATCGGAAAGACGAGGCAGCAGCCATGATTGACAATGATCTTGGGTCCATCCACAGTAGAGAGTCAGAGGAAGGAGAGCAGACAGTGTCGCACGCACGTTGTGCGCATGGATGCACATATGCAAGCACGTGAGCACACACAAGCACACACGCACGCATGCACGCACGCACGCACGCGCCAACGCACATACCCACAACCGCACGCGTGCACACACACGCACGCATGTGCACGCATGCACACACATGCACGCACACGTGCAAATATACAAGGAGTCAAGACTGACCTTGTGACATCTGCAGACATGAAGAGGCATCGGCCGGGGCGGACGAGGATCTTAGGCCGTTCCAACGTCGAGTGCCTTAGGGAGGACACAGCGAGGGCAGACAGCGTCGCATGCACGTTGTGCAGTGCTTCTTCGAGTGGTCCCCTCAACGAAGCCGGGAGTGAGGAGCCGAGGGACAATGGGGGGCCCACAGAGGACTCCTGGTCCGCTTCACATTCCTCCGATGCATGTTCACTTTTCCTAGCAGCAAGATCTATTGCTTCTTCCCTTATCGATTCCGAACCCCACGTAGCGGCATGGCCAGTTGCGAGGGAATCTGTTTCGTCTGTTGTGCTTTCCTCCATGACATTGTCGCCTCGAGGGTCGGAGCATGCCTCATCTCTGCTCCCTGTGCTCTGACTGTTCCCTGGACAATGACATTTGAAGAACCACAGGAAGGGGGTGGGTTGGTGGGGGGAGAGAGAAGGAGGAAGGTTGGATAGGATGGCAGGAACCTATGCGGATGGAGTGCAGGAGCAGAGAGTACATGTTCATCAACACATAGGCAGTTCTTGACACAGAAAAAGGCGAGGAGAAAGATCAGCGAAGGGGAGAGGAGGGGGTGGAAGGGAGGGAGGAGGATGGCTGCTCACGTGGGGGCTCAGCAGGCTGCAGGAGGAAAGGCCGATCATCCCTCAGGTGCTGGTATGTCTGTGCAGTGTAGGGCACGAACGTGAACCACCCTCTTTCTGAATCGGATGAGCTCGCTCTGTCATCCACAAACAGTTGGATGACCACCCTCTTGGAATTCAGAATTGCGACCTCCTTTGATTGAAAACGATGTTTATCCTGCTGCTGCTGCTGGTGGTGGTGGCGGTCGCTCCCTCGCCCCCGTCCTTGTCGTCCACCACCTCTCCCACTCTGGTCACCGCCCCATCGCGTGCCAGAGGAAGAAGGAGAGCTTGAGAGGGGCGTGGGTGCGGGCCCTCGGCCACCGCTCGGATGCGATAGCGAGGGAGGGGAAGGAGAAGATTGCAGAGGGGGAGGTTCCGCTGCTGCTGCTCGTGCTGCTACCCTCTTGTGAGGGGGAACATACGGCATGATAATGTCTGCGTTGGTATTGGAAGTCCTCAAAACATTCTGCAAACCGCCTGAGAATTTGACAGCAAACAAACCCTACAACAGGCTTCCTCTGCCAACGGTCTAAACGGAGCTCAGCAGATGTCACAGCTCTCGCACGTGTACCTCTGTTAGCCTGTGGGTCGCCCAGACCAAACTGAGAGAACAGGGGGGGAAGAATGCGAATTTGATCCCGGCAGCCTATGAGGAAGTGCACGATGGCCTGAGAGGAGGAGATGCGATGAGCGCAAGCTCTACTGCTACTCGCGCTTTTATTCTTCTTCTTTTTTTAACTTTTAAGTCTTCTACTCTTCGCAATTCAATATCGGCTGGAGTGCAGGCGACTGGACACCGCGGCAACGTTTTTCTTCGGTCTTGCTTTATTTTTTTTCTTTTCGCACCAAAGTAGGTCGTACGGACACCGTGGGGATGACTGCAGATGGACGGCTCCCTGGAAATGACGTCAGCACGACGAAGACTAACGGATCCGGCAATTGGCGCAAAACTAGCGTGAGAACCCAAGACCGCTCAAGAGTAAGAGCGCAACAGGGCCTGCACAGTGCCAGCCCGGGTACCTCTGAAGGAAACAACAGCAACGCGCGTGGCTGCTAACCATGCTTCAAGAAGGACGCTCTCCGCAAGCGCAGCCACGGGATGAAGCAGCGCCCGGCGACGACCTGTTGGACGGCGGAGAGAGAGGATGAGAAAGAGAAGGTGAACGCTGGGACAGACTCGAATTTTAACGACAGTCGCTGAACGTTGTTTCTCCCCTCCGCAAGAAAGCAGTTCTCGCTTGAGGAACAGCCCTGCACGCCTACACCAAACATATGTGAGCTGTCATGTGAGACGCGAAACTGCCAGTCGGCGGAGGGACAAAGCGTCAACGGCACGAATGGCGCGAACTGGAACCAGCTGAACAGCTTAAGACGACTCCCGAACGGGTGCGCAAAAATCGTTCCAATTTTCACTCTAGCCGCTTCCCTTAGCTCCGAAGCTACCGACTAAGGAAGCTGCTTTTACGTACCAAATCTACACGAGTCCCTAATCTTCCCAAGTGGACATTTCTGACATTAAAAAAATAGCCCATCATGCGTCAAGGCCTCAATTTTCACTCCGACCGCCTGTTATGCCAAAGGCAGTGTAGACGGTGAACAGGTAGAAGTTGCAAGGCACAACAATGTTAAGAATTAAGGACACTTCAGTAATTTATAGTTAGCGGTAAGTGTACTTCGATGGCAAGTGTTGAAATTATCGAACATATATATAGAAGTGTCCAGTTACAAATGAAGTGCGGTGTTCCCCTCCTCGGAAGTCAGAAGTCAGAAGCGAGAAATTAGGGTTTCAATAGAGGAACGGTAGTCGACTTCAGAAGCCGACTGCGAGATTCGAACGGCTTTCCCCAATGGGCCAGATGGGTATTTCCCACCCATTGAGGTCGTCACTTCGAAGAAGTGACGAATGTTCCTCTTTTGCCGTCGTCAAACCTGTCACCCTTGCTTCAACGAGTTGCTAACCGTTGTCGGGTCACGGTTTCGAATCGCAACGGGTAACTGTTGCGATTTGCGATGCGCAAGAGGTCCCCTGGCAAGCGTAGGCATACAAAGCGGGGTCCCGGCAGATGTCAGCCCAACCACTTCGCCACACCGCCTAATAATGGATTGTCGATCGACAAGAGCTGCTGCCCGCCAGGCCCTCATCATGCGTGCAATTGAACTTCGCGCCGAGCTCATCGCCCTTCTCCAAGAGCTGCTCATAGACATCATGCACCACATCGTCCCTCGCCTGCATCCCCGTCCAACGATGAATGGCGCCTTGCCCGGTCAAGCCTGGCTAAGCGAACTAAATGAAGGACATCCCCAAAGACTGGTGAACATGTCGCGATTGACTGTGCAAGCGTGGAACTGCATCACGGCCTTCATGCGTCAGCATACGAATCTTTGCGACACGAACGTCACAATTGAGGAGAAGATGCTCATGTACCTTCAGTGCGTGTGCTTTGGCATGACAACACGGCAGATTATGGAGTGATTCCACAGGGCGGCGCCTACGGTTTCATGTTCCCTCCACGAAGTTGTCCGCGCCTTGGTGGGAGTGGCGTCTTCTCTAGTCCGTCTACCTGACGCCACAGTATCACATCCCGAGTCATGGGTTGGGCGAAGTGATCTCCTGCATTGGTTCACGGATTGTGTCGGCGGCATCGATGGCACACATGTGCCAGTCATTGTGAACCGGACACGCCGGGCAGCGTTTGTCAACCGTCATCACCAGATAATCCAAAACGTGCTTGCCGCGTGTGATCACAACCTCATCTTTACTTTCGTGAGTGTGGGATGGGAGGGCAGCGTGCACGATGCCCGAATGTTCACGAATGAGGTGCGAGAGGGGTTCTCGTTGCCTCTTAACAACTTCATGCTGGCCCATGCTGCATTCTCGGACACTCACGGTCTAATGACACCATACCGTGGTGTCAGATATCACCTACAGGAATGGGGAGAGGGGCAGCTGCTGCCACAAAGAAAGGAGGAATTGTTCAACAGGCGGCACGCCGCGGTGCGGTCTTGCATTGAACAAGCATTTGGTGTTTTGAAAGCTAGGTTCTCCATTTTGTGTGGTGTTCCACTTTTCTGTGCATCTCTTCAAGGGCCACTGATCATGTCCACGTTCGTTATGCACAACATTATAACGTGGGTTGAAGGAGGAGGTACGGACTTGGATGACATGATGGAAACACCAACAACCATAGAGAGGGTCATTGGCATGGCATGGCCCGGACAAGAGCATGGCGCAGCCGCATTGCAGAGAGCATGTTGGCAGACTTCATGTCAGACATTACTAGTGATTCCGAGTCCTCAGATTTGTCTTTGTATTGAGTAATGTCCATTTGAAGTAACACCATAAGTCCATTTCAAGTAACATCATGAATAATGTCTATTTCAAGTAACATCATGAATAACGCTTCAATGTAATACATGACATCATCATCAAGGTTCTCCTCCTCCGCCACGAAATTCTCTGCACAAGTCACGACATTGCGTAAACCTGCCATGGTTCCTTCCGCGTCCTCCATTGGGGATGCCATGCGGCTCCCCACATCATCCTCCTTCCCCCCCTCATCATACCCACCTTGAATACTGTGAGCGACGGTAGCCACAGGATTGCTCGGACCAAGTCCACCCTCCCCGACCGTGGGATCACGGCCTAAGACACGAGAAGACACACGTTGATGGAGCGCACCTGACGTGAACACGTACAGTTCATGAAGCTCATCATTGGTGAGACGATCCAGCAATGGTAGTTAGTTGTCGAGGTGCAGGCCGGGATCCTTGTCGACGGACTGCACCGCCATTCCCCATGGCGTTTTTGGTCCGTCGTCTTTGATCTCGCACTCAAGTTTCACCGCGCCCTTGAGCACCTTCTCCGCACGTTGGATTTGCCGCTCAATGTGAGCACGGCGCTTGACGCGGCGCTCACCACTCTCGTTGCTTTCCCCCGCCATCTGCGGGCCATCCTCCGTCGTAGTTGCCGGCGGGGTGGTGATGACTGGGTCGGGCGTGGTGTGAATGACATTGTCCTCCGCGGCCTTGTCGGGATAGAGGAAGGCCGTGGTGACGTCATACCACGGCATGGCAAAGTCTTGGAGCCGGCCTTGCTTCGGGTTGCACCGCTTGATGTCAGCCCACTTGGTGGGGTCCAGTTCAACCATCCATGTCGTACGGTTGAACTGAACCCCACTCTTTCCAATAAGGTCTCGTGCTTGAAGCCACACATGCCCAATCACCTGCACGCGACTCTTAATATGTGAAGCATTCAGCGGCTCGGCGAGGGCCTACGTTGCAGAAAGCTTCTTCGCGAGGTCGTCGTGCATGCGTGCCTGCCACCCGCGAGTCTTGCGGTGCAGGTCGGCGAATGCCAATGCCTCCTCCATGAGGCGAGTGTCACGTTTGTTGCTCCACCAGCCTTTACCAAGGCCGCCGGTCATGGTTGAGCACCCCAGCGAGGATTCCGGCTACACGGATGCAGCTGGCGGAGGTGCTGGCTTCGCCACAATGGCGGGGGCGAGGACATCCATGTGGTCGACGAGAGAGACCCGACCAGGTGCCAGCATGTGGGGCGGGCGCGGAATACGGGAGCCGAAGCGTTGCACGTCGGGACGATCACCACCGACACACGGCCTTGCATTGTAGCCCGTGTCGTTGTCGCGGGGGTCTTCCAGAACTTTGTCACCGTGAATGAGCCTGCGTTCCTTGCGGGTAATGGCATCGGAGTCGCGAATCATCCAGCGTGCGGCATGGCGACTCTCCTCCCACGTGTGGTGGTTCTCGTCCAATGGTTCAGACAGACTTGAGGTCAAATTGGGAATAGCGTTGCCAGCCGCCGGACCCTTGATGGAGGTAGACTCTCCATAGAGAGCAAAGGAGTCGGCTAGCGCGTCCATGGCGGAGGTGTGGTGAGCTGAAGTGGTGGAGGTGTGGGGAGACAGTGGAGTTAGGTTGACGCTTGTGACGTGTGGCTGCAGAGCTTTGCAACATGTACCTTGTGCGCGACAACGTGGCTTGGATGGCGGCTCGAGTGCTAGGCGGAGCACTTGCTTGCAATGCGGGCGCACGAGAGATGCGTTGGGTTTCCTTCCGGACTATGCTTCCTGTGGGGTATTCAACTGCTTATCCTGCTCCTTTCCACGCTTCCGCAAGGCGGTTGCTGGCGTGAGGTTCAATAGGTAGCATGCCGTTGTTGCTGCTTCTACCCAAAAGCGAGGTGGGAGCTTGGCGTCGAAGAGCATGCTTCGCACCATGTCAAGCAAGGTCTGGTTCATCCTCTCGGCAACGCCGTTGCTTTGGGGGCTGGAAGGGGTGGTTTGCTCGTGGCGGATGCCATGATGCTTGAGCCAAGGCTTGCATGCCTCATACTCACCCCCATTGTCACTTCGGAACGTCTTCACTTTCTTGGACGTTTGCCGCTCCACCATGGCGACGAACTCGAGGAGCTTCTCCTTGACCTCTCCCTTTGTTTTGAGGAAGTAGATCCACAACTTGCGGCTGTGGTCATCAATGAAGGTCAGGAAGTACTTGCTTCCTCCGTTAGATGGTGTGCGGAAGGGTCCACACACGTCACTGTGTATCAGTTCCAAGACATGCTCTGCTTGCTGACCTCCTCTCCCAAACGGCTTCTTCTTTGCCTTCGGTTGGTGGCATGGGTCACACAATATACACCCTTTGCCATGCTTCATGGTGCACCCTTCCATTCCGCGGACTACCTCTTGCTCCTCCATCTTCTGCAGCGTGTGGTTGGCCACATGTCCAAATCGCCGGTGCCACAGCTCAACATCAGTGTCATTGGTTGATGTGGTGGCCAACAACGGTTGCTGGTGGTACATCCTTTGGCTCCGGTGCGACTGTCTTGGTGGCACTTGCGAGTCCCTCATCCGACACCTTGGTGACTTTAGTTTGAAGCATGTAGAGGCCGTCGACTCTTGGAACTTGAAGCATGAGGTCGTCTTTGGTGTACAATATCTGGATGTCCTCATTTTTTATGGCCGCCGCTTCCTTGTTGGTGAACACCACTGTCACGTTGTTGTCGGTGATTTGTGCGACTGACAGCAAGTTGGCTGCGAAGGAAGGCATGTACACCACCTTTTGAAGGTTGACTACCTTCTCTGCACCGTTCACGTTAAACGTGATCACCTTGTCCCCTTGGCCCATGGCTTGGAAGACACCGCCGTTTGCACACTTGATGCGCTTGACAGATTCGACCACGGAGACAAAACCACCCTTCTCTTTTGATGAGTGGTGGTTGGTTTCCTAGTCAAGGGAGAATTCCCCAGGCCTAAGGATCACTGCCCCCTTCATGGGTAGCCTCCTAGCCATCATGTTGGTCAGCTCCTTCTTCTCCTTCCCACCTTTGTTCCTGCCTTCTTTCTTGGGACTACGGCAGTCCCTAGCCCAGTGCCCAGCCTTGCCACAGTTGTGACAGTTGTCGGGCTTCTTGGAACTCTTCCCGCCATCGTTGCCTTTCCCTCCACCGCCACCGCTTCCGTTGTTGCCTTGAATGGAGCGAGAGCTTGCACCTTGTCCACCAAAGCGAGAGACATATGCTAAGATATTTGCCTTACTGCCACTGCGTCGCATGGAATCGTTGCGGAGGTGTTCGGCGACAGCCTCATACGTCAGATCCGCCTCCTTCCAACCGCCAAAAGCGGTGATCAAGGACCCCCAACTTTCCTACAGCGCCATTAGAAGGATCATGGCACGCATGTTAGAGTCGAGATTCCATTCCATTTGCTGGAACCTCTTACAACACGTTGTTGAACGACTGCAAAAATGTGGGTATCGATTCTCCTTTGCTCACCCTCACCGACGTCAACCTTCGGAAGAGGAAGAGTCGGTTTGCTAGGGCGTTTGATTGATGCACGTGTGAGAGTTTTACGTAGGCCTCGGTAGCCAACGTGCATCCTATGATGTGGGAGTGTTGAGTCTCGTTGATGGACGTCACAAGCATGGCAAGAGTCATGTTGTTCTTCATCGTCCATGCTGTAAGGTCAGCCACATGCGTCGTCAACGTCGCATCGGCTGGTGCTGTCTCGGTCCATTTTAGGATGTCCAGGTAGTCACGCACGTTCATGACAATCTCAAACTGCCATTTCCACAAGGGAAAACCTGTCCCCGTGAATTTGGACATACCCGCCTCAAGGCGGGCTTGCGTCGGATCCGCCAGTTCCTGCAGTTACTCGTCTTCTCTGCTTCGTTGCGACTCTGCTTCGTTGAGGCTAATGAGGCTGATGAGGCTGCTGACTGCGACCGTTGTCAAAGGTGTAGTTGGTTTCGTTGAATATCCCTCTCGCCGATGATCGCCTAGGACGATGGTGCCATCGTGGGAGAACGGACTCGGGGTCGTACCACCTTCTAAAAAGGGGTAGAACTTAATCCCATTTGGGCTCGAGGGTCTTGTCAACCATGGATAGAGCTGTTCCTCATCCCCTAGTCCGCCACGTGCACGCACCCTACCTGAAGAAGCCGATGGAGCCAATGGAGCAGATTGGAGCCGTCCGATCTTCGTGTACCTGTTGTACCTATGCGCCCTGCAAGACCACGCGCTAGTCGGTCTTGGAAGCATGCCTTAGTGTCAAAAGTGTGGGCCCATAACCCTTTGTCAATGCGTCGGATAGCAACGGTCTAGAAAACGGGTCCCGACATGGGAGGCCGCCAACCACTCTTGGTATTGCAACCAAGATAACATATCGGCCTCGAACGCGGGATCCACACTTTAGGTTCGTTTGGTTTACAACCTCACGAAGTTCGCATGTTGGTCTTTAGGATCTACCTTTGGTTGGACACTCTGTGAGGAGTCTCAAAGGCAAGAACTGTAAATGGATGCATGCAAGGTACATGATTTTGCACTTGCAGAGCTTTGCTAAAACTTCTGCTTGTAGTGGCTCTAGGAGCCAACCTCAACCTACACTCCTACTTGGCGTATCCTTTGACGGCCAAGTGTCATCCTCAAGGCAGGCTCTAGTAGGCTTCCTAGAAGCCTTCTGTCCCAATTTGGGCCACAAATAAAATTGCAGCCGTCGCGGGGTTTGAACCCGCGACCTCTCGGTTGAGACTCCGGAGCCTATTCAACCAAGCCAAAAAAGATGGTTCCTATGATGAGCCACAAGCAACACACCCATTATAGGCACAACATTCGTGGCCCATCTCAGAACAAACCAAGGGGACAAACTCCATAGAGCAGTGCATGCCTTGTCTCTATGTGTAACTAGCCAGCTAAAAACTGGACAAGGTGCATACTATTTCAATAAAACTCAGGCACAACTCTAGCACAACTTTGGCATAACTCTGGCACAACTCTGGCACAACTCTGGCAAAACTTTGGCACAACTATGGCACAAGGCTGGCACAACTGTAGCAGGACTCTGGCAAAACTCTAGCAAAACTCTGGCACAACTCTGGCACAACTCTGGCATAACTCTGGCACAACTCAGGCACAACTTCGGCACAACTCTGGCACAACTTTGGCACAACTTTGGTACAACTCTGGCACCACTCTGGCACGACTCTGGCACAACTGTGGCACAACTCAGGCACAACTCTGGCACAACTCTGGCACAACTCAGGCACAACTTCGGCACAACTCTGGCACAACTTTGGCACAACTTTGGTACAACTCTGGCACCACTCTGGCACGACTCTGGCACAACTGTGGCACAACTCAGGCACAACTCTAGCACAACTCTGGAACAATTCCGGCACAACTCTAGCACAACTATGGCAAAACTCTGGCACATCTCTGGCAGAACTCTGGCACAACTCTTGCAAAACTATGGCAAAACTCTGGCACAAATCTGGCACAAATCTGGCACAACTCTGGCACAACTTTCGCACAACTCTGGCACAACTCGGGAACGATTCTGGCACAACTCTGGAAAAACTCTGGCACAACTCAGGCACAACTCTATCACAATTCTGGCACAACTTTGGCACAATTATGGCACAAGTCTGGCACAAATTTAGCATGACTCTGGCACAACTCTCACACGACATAGGCACAACTCTGGCATAAATCTGGCCCAATTCTAGAAAAACTCTGGAAAAACTCTAGCAACACTTTGGCAGAACTCTGGCACAACTCTGGCACAACTCTGGCACAACACTGGCACAACTCTGCCGCAACTCTGGCACAACTCTGGCAAAATCTGGCACAGCTGTGGCACAACTATGGCACAACTCTGACACAACTCTGGCACAGCTCTGGCACAACTCTCGAACAACTCTGGCACAACTCTGGCACAACTCAGGCACGACTCTGGCACAACTCTGGCACAACTCTGGCACAACCCTGGCACAAATCTGGTACAACTCTGGCATACCTCTGGCACAAATCTGTCAAAACTCTGGTACAAACCTGGCACAAACCCGGCACAACTCTGGCACAACCCTGGCACAACTCTGGCACAGCTCTGGCACAGCTCGGGCACAACTCTGGCACGACGCTTGCACAACTATGGCAGAACTCTGGCACAACTCTGGAACAATTCTGGTACAACTCTAGCACAATTCTGGCATAACTATGGCACAACTCTGGCACAACTCTGGACAAACTCTGGCACAATTCTTGCACAAATATGGCAAGATTCTGGAAAAAGCTCTGGCAATACTCTAGCAAAAGTCTGGATGAACTTTGGACCAATTCTGGGACAAATCTGGCACAACTCTGGCACAACTCTGGCACAACTCTGGCACAACTCTGGCACAATCTGGCACAACTCTGGCACAAACCTGGCACAACTCTGGCACAACCCTGGCACAACTCTGGCACAACTGTGGCACAACTCGGGCGTGACTCTGGCACAACTCCGGCACAACTCTGGCACAACTCTGGCACAACTGTGGCACAACTCGGGCGTGACTCTGGCACAACTCCGGCACAACTCTGGCACAACTCTGGCACAACTGTGGCACAACTCGGGCGTGACTCTGGCACAACTCCGGCACAACTCTGGCACAACTCTGGCACAACTGTGGCACAACTCGGGCGTGACTCTGGCACAACTCCGGCACAACTCTGGCACAACTCTGGCACAACTGTGGCACAACTCGGGCGTGACTCTGGCACAACTCCGGCACAACTCTGGCACAACTCTGGCACAACTGTGGCACAACTCGGGCGTGACTCTGGCACAACTCCGGCACAACTCTGGCACAACTCTGGCACAACTGTGGCACAACTCGGGCGTGACTCTGGCACAACTCCGGCACAACTCTGGCACAACTCTGGCACAACTGTGGCACAACTCGGGCGTGACTCTGGCACAACTCCGGCACAACTCTGGCACAACTCTGGCACAACTGTGGCACAACTCGGGCGTGACTCTGGCACAACTCCGGCACAACTCTGGCACAACTCTGGCACAACTGTGGCACAACTCGGGCGTGACTCTGGCACAACTCCGGCACAACTCTGGCACAACTCTGGCACAACTGTGGCACAACTCGGGCGTGACTCTGGCACAACTCCGGCACAACTCTGGCACAACTCTGGCACAACTATGGCACAACTCTGGCACGACTCTGCCACAACTCTGGCACAACTCTGGTACAACTCTGTCACAACCATGGCACAAATATGGCACAACTCTGGCATACCTCTGGCACAAATATGGCACAACTCTGGTACAAACCTGGAACAAACCTGGCACAACTCTGGCACAACCCTGGCACAACTCTGGCACAGCTCTGGCACAGCTTGGGCACAACTCTGGCACAACTCTTGCACAACTATGGCACAACTCTGCCACAACTCTGGCACAACTCTTGTACAACTCTAGCACAATTGTGGCACAACTATGGCACAACTCTGGAACAACTCTGGCAAAACTAAGGCAAAACTCTGGCACAACTCTGGAGCAACTCTGGAACAACTCTGGCACAACTCTGGCACAACTCTGGCACAACTCTGGCAGAACTCTGGCACAATCTTGCACAACTGTGGCACAACTGTGGCACAACTCTAGTACAACTCTGGCACAGGTCTGGCACAACTCTGGCATGACTCAGTCACAATTCTGGCACAACTATGGCACAACTCTGGCACAAGTCTTGCACAACTCTGGCACAACTCTGGCACAACTCTGGCACAACTCTGGCACAACTCTGGCACAACT
>SZWC01019511.1:16991-27176 GCA_023375785.1 Penium margaritaceum | reverse complement strand
TCTGGCACAACTCTGGCACAATTCTGGCACAACTCTGGCACAACTCTGGCACAACTCTGGCACAACTCTTGCACAACTCTTGCAGGACTCTGGCACAACTCTGGCACAACTCTGGCACAACTATGGAACAACTCCGGCACAACTCTGGGACAACTCTGGAACATCTATGGTACAACTGTGGCACAACTTTGGCACAACTATGGCACCATTCTGGTACAAATCTGGCACAACTCTTGCAAAACTCTGACACAGCTTTGGCACAACTTTGGCACAACTCTAGCACAACTCTGGCACAACTCTGGAACAACTCTGGAACAACTCTGTCAGAACTCTGGCAGAACTCTTGCACAACTCTGGCACAAATCTGGCACAACTCTGGCACAACTTTGGCACAACTCTGGCACAACTCTGGCACAACTCTGGCACAACTCTGGCACACCTCTGGCACAACTCTGGCACAACTCTGGCACAACTCTGGCACAACTTTGGCACAACTCTGGCACAACTCTGGCACAACTCTGGCACAACTCTGGCACACCTCTGGCACAACTCTGGCACAACTCAAGCACAACTCTGGCACAAATCTTGCACAACTCTGGCACAACTTTGGCACAACTATGGCACAACTCTTGCACAGCTCAGGCACAACTCTGGCACAACTCTGGCACATTTCTTGTACAACTCTGGCACAACTCTGACACAGCTTTGCACAACTCTGGCACAACTCTGGCACAACTCTGGAACGACTCTGGCACAACTCTGACACAACTCTGGCATAACTCTGGCACAACTCTGGCACACCACTGGCACAACTCTGGCAAACCTCTGGCACAACTCTGGCACAACTTTGGCACAACTCTGGCACAACTCTGGCACAACTCTGGCAGGACTCTGGCACAACTCTGGCACACCTCTGGCACAACTCTGGCACAACTTTGGCACAACTCTGGCCTAACTCCCGCACAACTCTGGCACAACTCGGGCACAACTCTGGCACAACTCTGGCAGGACTCTGGCACAACTCTGGCACACCTCTGGCACAACTCTGGCACAACTTTGGCACAACTCTGGCCTAACTCCCGCACAACTCTGGCACAACTCGGGCACAACTCTGGCACAACTCTGGCAGGACTCTGGCACAACTCTGGCACACCTCTGGCACAACTCTGGCACAACTTTGGCACAACTCTGGCCTAACTCCCGCACAACTCTGGCACAACTCGGGCACAACTCTGGCACAACTCTGGCAGGACTCTGGCACAACTCTGGCACACCTCTGGCACAACTCTGGCACAACTTTGGCACAACTCTGGCCTAACTCCCGCACAACTCTGGCACAACTCGGGCACAACTCTGGCACAACTCTGGCAGGACTCTGGCACAACTCTGGCACACCTCTGGCACAACTCTGGCACAACTTTGGCACAACTCTGGCCTAACTCCCGCACAACTCTGGCACAACTCGGGCACAACTCTGGCACAACTCTGGCAGGACTCTGGCACAACTCTGGCACACCTCTGGCACAACTCTGGCACAACTTTGGCACAACCCTGGCACAACTCTGGCACAACTCTAGCACAACTCTGGCACAACTCTGGCAGAGCTTTGCCACATTTGTGGCACAATTCCGGCACATCTTAAGCACAACACTGGCACAGCTCTGGCACAACTCTGGCACAACTCTGGCACAATTCTGGCACATCTCTGGCACAACTCTGGCACAACTCTTGGACAACTCTGGCACAACTCTGGCACAACTCTGGCGCAACTCTGGCACACCTCTGGCACACCTCTCGCACAACTTTGGCACCACTCTGGCACAACTCTGGCACAGCTCCGGCACAACTCTGGCACAACTCTGGCACAACTCTGGCACAACTTTGGCACAACTCTGGCATAACTCTAGCAGAGCTCTGGCACAACTCTGGCACAACTCTGGCACAACTTTGGCACAACTCTGACACAACCCTGGCACAACTTGGCATAACTCTGGCACATCTCTGGCACAACTCTGGCACAACTCTTGGACAACTCTGGTACAACTCTGGACCAACTCTGGCACAACTCGGCACAACTCTGGCAGAACTCTGGCACAACTTTGGGACAACTCTGGCACGACTCTGGCACAACTCAGTAAGGCTGCACACGGATCCTATCCGCGGATCTTGAGGTGGATCCGGATCCGTGGGATGGATCCTGGACCTGGATCCGAAACCGGGGTTCCGGATCCATGGATTCGCGGATCCAGGTATTCACGAATCTGGGAACCGGATCCACGGTTCCTGTATACCGGATCCAGCCTGACTTACGTGGAAAAATCAATGTCTGCGTAGGGCACGCTCAACTCCTCTGTGAGAGGAGTCGCGCATGCTTAGCACGCACGACTCCTCCCAGGGAGTACTCGCAAACCCTGTATTTGGAGGGTTCGCGAGTTCTCCCATAACAGCGTATTGTGCTATTATGGAAGTGGCCATTGAGGGCGGCCCTCATGTGAGGGTCGGTCGCGTGCGTCGGACATGGACCACCTGAAATTTGCGCCAAAAGTTCTGGTGGTCCACGTCTGACGCACTGTCATGCTCCGTTCAAGTGCGCACGTTAAGCGCGGCACGCGAAAATGACTGTTTGAACTTCAACAAGCTAGTTTCATGTGTCCATGACAGACTTGAGCAAGACTTCTCGCTATTTTTTCCTCCCCCTCTCCCCTCCCCCCCTCCCCCAAAGGATCCGGTTAGGATCCGAGAATACAAACCGGATCCTGGAACCTGGATCCGGATCCGCGGATCCGGTTCTGGATCCGGTATCCGTGGATAGTTGCCACGGATCCCAGGATCCGTGTGCAGCCTTACAACTCTGGCATGAGTCTGGCACACCTCTCGCACAACTTTGGCACAACTCTGGCACAACTCTGGCACAACTCTTGCACAACTCTTGCACAACTCGGCAACAACTCTGGCATGACTCTGGCACGACTCTGGCACAACTCTGGCACAACTCTGACACACCTCTGGCACAACTTTGGCACAACTCTGGTACAACTCTGGCAATGCTCTGGCACAACTCTGGCACAACTCTGGTTCAATTCTGTCACAACTCTGGCACAACTTTGGCAAAACTCTGGCACAACTCTGGCACAGCTCAGGCACAACTCTGGCACAGCTCTGGCACAACCGTGGCACAACTCTGGCACAACTCTGGCACAACTCTGGCTCAACTCTGGCACAACTCTGGCACGACTCTGGCACAACTCTAGCACAACTCGGCACAACTCTGGCACAACTCTGGCTCAACTCTGGCACAACTCTGGCACGACTCTGGCACAACTCTAGCACAACTCGGCACAACTCTGGCACAACTCTGGCTCAACTCTGGCACAACTCTGGCACGACTCTGGCACAACTCTAGCACAACTCGGCACAACTCTGGCACAACTCTGGCTCAACTCTGGCACAACTCTGGAACGATTCTGGCACACCTCTGGCACAAATTTGGCACCGCTCTGGCACATCTCTGGCACAGCTCTGGCACAACTCTGGCACAACACTGGCACAACTTTGGCACAACTGTGGCACAACACTAGCACAGCTCTGGCACAACTCTGGCACAACTCTGGCACAACTCTGGCACAACTCTGGCACAACTCTGGCACAACTCTGGCACAACCCTGGCACAACTCTGGCACAACTCTGGCACAACACTCGCACATCTCTGGCACAATTCTTGAACAACTCTGGGACAACTCTGGTACAACTCTGGTACAACTCTGGCACAACTCTGGCACAACTCGGCACAACTCTGGCACAACTCTGGCAAGACTCTGGCACAACTCTGGAACAACTCTGGCACAACTCTGGCACAACTCTGGCAAGACTCTGGCACAACTCTGGAACAACTCTGGCACAACTCTGGCTCAACTCTTGCACAAATCTGGCACAACTCTGGAACACCTCTGGCACAACTTTGGCACAACACGGGCACAACTCTGGCACAACTCTGGCACAACTCTGGAAAATCTCTGGCAAGACTCTTGCACTGTTATGGAACAACTCTGGCGCAACTCTGGCAGAACTCTGGCACACGTTTGGCACAATTCTGGCACAACTCTGGCACAGCTTTGGCACAACTTTGGCACAACTCTGGCACAACTCTGGCACAGCTCTGGCATAACTCTCGCACAACTCTGGCACAACTCTGGCACAACTCTGGCACAACTCTGGCACAACCTTGGCACAACTCTGGCACAACTCTTGCAAAACTCTGGCACAACTCTGGCACGACTCTGGCACGACTCTGGCACGACTCTGGCACGACTCTGGCACGACTCTGGCACGACTCTGGCACGACTCTGGCACGACTCTGGCACGACTCTGGCACGACTCTGGCACGACTCTGGCACGACTCTGGCACGACTCTGGCACGACTCTGGCACGACTCTGGCACAACTCAGGCACAACTCTGGCACAGCTCTCGCACAACTCTGGCACAACTCCGCACAACTCCGGCACACCTTTGGCACAGCTCTGGCACGACTCTGGAAGAATTCTGGCACAACTCTGGTACAACTTTGGCACAACTCTGGCACCACTCTGGCCCAACTCTGGCATAGCTCTGGCACAACTCTGGCAAACCTCTGGCACAACTTTGGCACAACTCTGGCACAACTCTGGAACAGCTCTGGCACAACTCTGGCACAACTCTGGCACAGCTCTCGCACAACTCTGGCACATCTCGGCACAACTCAGGCAAAACTCTGGCAAAACTTTGGCACAACTCTGGCACGACTCTGGAAGAATTCTGGCACAACTCTGGTACAACTTTGGCACTCCTCTGGCACAACTTTGGCACAGTTGTGGCACAACTCTGGCACAACTCTGGCACAACTTTGGCACAACTCTGGCACAACTCTGGCACAACTCTGGCATAACTCTGGCACAACTCTGGCACAGCTCTGGCACAACTCTGGCACAACTCGGCACAACTCTTGCAAAACTCTGGCACAAATTTGGCACAACTCTGGCACGACTCTGGCACAACTCTGGCACAACTCTGGCATTACTCTGGCACACCTCTGGCACACCTCTGGCACACCTCTGGCACACCTCTGGCACACCTCTGGCACACCTCTGGCACACCTCTGGCACACCTCTGGCACACCTCTGGCACACCTCTGGCACACCTCTGGCACACCTCTGGCACACCTCTGGCACACCTCTGGCACACCTCTGGCACACCTCTGGCACACCTCTGGCACACCTCTGGCACACCTCTGGCACACCTCTGGCACACCTCTGGCACACCTCTGGCACACCTCTGGCACACCTCTGGCACACCTCTGGCACACCTCTGGCACACCTCTGGCACACCTCTGGCACACCTCTGGCACACCTCTGGCACACCTCTGGCACACCTCTGGCACACCTCTGGCACACCTCTGGCACACCTCTGGCACACCTCTGGCACACCTCTGGCACACCTCTGGCACACCTCTGGCACACCTCTGGCACACCTCTGGCACACCTCTGGCACACCTCTGGCACACCTCTGGCACACCTCTGGCACACCTCTGGCACACCTCTGGCACACCTCTGGCACACCTCTGGCACACCTCTGGCACACCTCTGGCACACCTCTGGCACACCTCTGGCACACCTCTGGCACACCTCTGGCACACCTCTGGCACACCTCTGGCACACCTCTGGCACACCTCTGGCACACCTCTGGCACACCTCTGGCACACCTCTGGCACACCTCTGGCACACCTCTGGCACACCTCTGGCACACCTCTGGCACACCTCTGGCACACCTCTGGCACACCTCTGGCACACCTCTGGCACACCTCTGGCACACCTCTGGCACACCTCTGGCACACCTCTGGCACACCTCTGGCACACCTCTGGCACACCTCTGGCACACCTCTGGCACACCTCTGGCACACCTCTGGCACACCTCTGGCACACCTCTGGCACACCTCTGGCACACCTCTGGCACACCTCTGGCACACCTCTGGCACACCTCTGGCACACCTCTGGCACACCTCTGGCACACCTCTGGCACACCTCTGGCACACCTCTGGCACACCTCTGGCACACCTCTGGCACACCTCTGGCACACCTCTGGCACACCTCTGGCACACCTCTGGCACACCTCTGGCACACCTCTGGCACACCTCTGGCACACCTCTGGCACACCTCTGGCACACCTCTGGCACACCTCTGGCACACCTCTGGCACACCTCTGGCACACCTCTGGCACACCTCTGGCACACCTCTGGCACACCTCTGGCACACCTCTGGCACACCTCTGGCACACCTCTGGCACACCTCTGGCACACCTCTGGCACACCTCTGGCACACCTCTGGCACACCTCTGGCACACCTCTGGCACACCTCTGGCACACCTCTGGCACACCTCTGGCACACCTCTGGCACACCTCTGGCACACCTCTGGCACACCTCTGGCACACCTCTGGCACACCTCTGGCACACCTCTGGCACACCTCTGGCACACCTCTGGCACACCTCTGGCACACCTCTGGCACACCTCTGGCACACCTCTGGCACACCTCTGGCACACCTCTGGCACACCTCTGGCACACCTCTGGCACACCTCTGGCACACCTCTGGCACACCTCTGGCACACCTCTGGCACACCTCTGGCACACCTCTGGCACACCTCTGGCACACCTCTGGCACACCTCTGGCACACCTCTGGCACACCTCTGGCACACCTCTGGCACACCTCTGGCACACCTCTGGCACACCTCTGGCACACCTCTGGCACCACTCTGGCACAACTCTGGCACAGCTCTGGCATAACTCTCGCACAACTCTCGCACAACTCTGGCACAACTCTGGCACAGCTTTGGCACAACTCTGGCTCATTCTGGCACAACTCTCGCACAGCTCTGGCACAACTCTGGCACAACGCTGGCACAACTCTGGCACAACTCTGGCAAAACTTTGGCACAACTCTGGCACAACTCTGGCACAGCTCTGGCATAACTCTCGCACAACTCTCGCACAACTCTGGCACAACTCTGGCACAACTCTGGCACAACCTTAGCACAACTCTGGCACAACTCTTGCAAAACTCTGGCACATCTCTGGCACAACTCTGGCTCAACTCTGGGACAACTCTGGTACAACTCTGGAACAACTCTGGCACAACTCGGCACAACTCTGGCACAACTCTGGCACAATCCTGGCACACCTCTGGCACAACTTTGGCACAACTCTGTCACAACTCTGGCACCACTCTGTTACAATTCGGGCAGAACTCTGGTTCCTCTCTGGCACATATCTGGCACAACATTGGCACAACTCTGGCACAATCTGGCACAGCTCAGGCACAACTCTGGCACAACTCTCGCACGACTTTGGCACAACTCCGGCACAACTCTGGCAGGACTCTGGCACAACTGTGGCAAAACTCTGGCACAACTCTGGCACAACTCTGGCCCAACTCTAGCACAACTCTGGTACAACTCTGGCCCAACTCGGCAGAACTCTGGCACAACTCTGCCACAACTATGGCACAACTGTGGCACGACTCTGGCACCACTCTGGCACAACTCTGGCACAAGTCTAGAACAACTCTGGCACAACTCAAGAACAACTCTGGCACAACTCTGCCACAACTCTGGCACAACTCTGGCATAAGTCTGGCACAACTCTGGCACAACTCTGGCACAACTTTGGCACAACTCTGGCACAACTCTGGCACAACTCTGGAACAACTCTGGCACAACTCTGGCACGACTCTGGCACAACTCTGGCACAACTCTGTCACAACTCTGGCTCAACTGTGGCACAACTCTGGCACAACTCTGGTACAACTCTGGCACAACTCTGGCACAACTTTGGCACAACTCTGGCACAACTCTGGCACAACTCCGGCACAACTTTGGCACAATTCTGGCACAACTCTGGCACAGCTCTGGCATAACTCTGGCACAACTCTGGCACAACTCTGGCAAAACTCTGCCACAACTGCGCACAACTCAGGCACAACTCTGGAACAACTCTGGCACAACTCTGGCACGACTCTGGCACAACTCTGGCACAACTCTGTCACAACTCTGGCTCAACTGTGGCACAACTCTGGCACAACTCTGGTACAACTCTGGCACAACTCTGGCACAACTTTGGCACAACTCTGGCACAACTCTGGCACAACTCCGGCACAACTTTGGCACAATTCTGGCACAACTCTGGCACAGCTCTGGCATAACTCTGGCACAACTCTGGCACAACTCTGGCAAAACCGTGGCACAACTGTGGCACAACTCTGGCATAACTCTGGCATATCTCTGGCACAACTCTGGCACAACTCTGTCACAACTCTGGTTCAACTGTGGCACAACTCTGGAACAACTCTGGTACACCTCTGGCACACTTCTGGCACACCTTCGGCACCACTTTGGCACAACTGTGGCACAGCTCTGGCACAACTCTGGCACAACTCTGGCACAACTCCGGCACAACTTTGGCACAACTCTGGCACAACTCTGGCACAGCTCTGGCATAACTCTGGCACAACTCTGGCACAACTCTGGCAAAACTCTGGCACAACTCTGGCACAGCTCTGGCATAACTCTGGCACAACTCTGGCACAACTCTGGCAAAACCGTGGCACAACTGTGGCACAACTCTGGCATAACTCTGGCATATCTCTGGCACAACTCTGGCACAACTCTGGGACAACACTAGTACAACTCTGGCACAACTCTGGCACAACTCGGCACAACTCAGGAACAACTCTGGCACAACTTTGGCACAACTCTGGCACGACTCAGGCACAACTCTGGCACAACTCTGGCACAACACTGGCACAACTCTGGCACAATTCTGGCACAAATCTGGCACACCTCTGGCACAACTTTGGCACAACCCTGGCAAGACTCTGGCACAACTATTGCATGACTTGGGCACAACTCTGGTACGACTCTGGCACGACTCAGTCACAACTCTGACACAACTCTGGCACAACTCTGGTACAACTCTGACACCACTCTGGCACAACTCTGGCGCAACATTGGCACAAATTTGGCACAACTGTGGCTCAACTCTGGCACAACTCCGCACAACTCTGGCAAAACTCTGGAACAACTCTGGCACGACTCTGGCACAACTCTGGCACAACTCTGGCAAAACTCTGGCACAATAAAGGCACAACTCTGGCACAACTCTGGTCAACCTCTGGCACACCTCTGGCACACCTCTGGCGCCACTCTGGCACAACTCTAGCACAGCTCTGGCATAACTCTGGCACAACTCTGGCACAATTATGGCACAACTTTGGCACAACTCTGGCACAACTCTGGCACAGCTCTGGCATAAATCCGGCACAACTCTGGCACATTTCTGGCAAAACCGTGGCACAACTGTGGCACAACTCTTGCACAAGTCTGGGACAACTCTGGTACAACACTGGCACAACTCTGGCACAACTCTGGCACAACTCTGGCACAATTCTGGCACAACTCTGGCACAACTCTGGCACAACTCTGGCACAACTCTGGCACAACTTTGGCACAAACCTGGCACAACTCTGGAACAACCCTGGAACAACTCTTGCACAGCTCTGGCAGAGCTCTGCACAACTCTGGTACGACTCTTACACAACTCTGGCACAACTCTGGCACAACACTGGCATAATTCTGGCACAATTCTGGCACAATTCTGGCACAACTCTGGCACAACTCTGGCACAACACTGGCATATTTCTGGCACAATTCTGGCACAATTCTGGCACAACTCTGGCACAACTGTAACACAACTGTGGCACAACTCTGGCTGTAGTCTGGCACAACTCTGGCACAACTCTGGCAAAACTCTGGCACAACTCTGGCACAATTCTGGCACAACTCTGGCACAATTCTGGCACAACTCTCGCACAACTCTTGCACCACTCTGGCACAACTCTGGCACAACTCTTGTACGAGTCTGGCACAACTCTGAAACAACTCTGGCACAATTCCGGCACAACTCTGGCACAACTCTGGCACAACTCTTGCACAACTCTGGCACAACTCCAGTGTTGATCCGGGGTTCCGGGGTGACCCTATTACAGCGGCCGCGGAACCGCGATCCACATCGATGGGGCATCGATGTGGATCGATTTCGAATCCAACGCCGACACAAAGCAAGCGCACATCCCCCCTCCCACCGCCACCTCCATCCCCCCCC
>SZWC01019508.1:32998-44316 GCA_023375785.1 Penium margaritaceum | reverse complement strand
AGTGGGCGGGATAGGGTGATGGGGAGGGGGAGGTTAAGGGGGAGGGGGAGGAGGAGGAGTGTGTGAAGGGGAGGGATAAGAGAAGGGGGAGGGGGAGGGGTAAGGGCAAGGGGCAGGACAAGGTGATGGGGAGGGGGAGGGGAAGGGTGAGGGGGAAGGGGAGGGGGAGAGGAGGATGAGGGGGAGGGGGGAGGAGGAGGGGGAGGATGAGGGGGAGGGGGGGAAAGGGCAATAATGAGGGGAAGGGGCGGGGCAAGGGAAGAGAGCGGGGGAGCACTGTTCATAGTGTAAATGCACTATGAACAATGCTTATGCATGTGCACATGCAACGTGCATATGCAAATCATTTGCATAGCGTAGTGCATGAGCATGTGCACAGTGCTCATGTGTAGTCTCTGTGCTGTTCTTTTGTCTGTGTTGTGACTACTCCTTGTGACAACTCGCATGTGATCAACATGAATACAAGTGACACCCAAGATAGTAGGGGTGATGCCACTCATGATCAAATGAAGGTATTGGACCAGGTTATTAAGGGAAGCAATGATAGGGATGAAGATGATACCGATGATGATAGCGATGATGAATGTGAAGAGATAGGTCATGGTGGGCAAGGTGTCATTGAGGGCAAAGACAATGCCAATGTCGATGGGAATGGTGGTTATGACAAATGACACCAAGCAGGTGAACATGGTGGCGAGGACATGGGGGGAGGGGGGGGAGAGAGCGGAAGGGAACGTGCTTACACAAGAACCAACGGTAGCTATACGTCCCGCCACAACGACCGCAACACATCCACATCCTATATTGTACACGTCCCCTAGTGTTGTATCTACATCATAGGCACGCATACGCATCTCCCTTGGTGAAATTCCCTTGGTGACGGTAGGTGGGAGATGCCAACAAGGGACGTGCCAGTCGGCAAACCACCTCAACGTAGCAGATTGGGACCGAGTATCGTGGTTGGGGACACCTTCAACTTCAATGAGAAAATAACGAATGCGTAGTGTGTTGTGGCAAGAAAACGTAGATGGTGTTTACGTACATTGAGGTAAGCATTGACAGAAGGAGGAGGGTGCAAGGAAGTGTGAAAGGGAGGCGTAGGTGCATGCACATACACACATGCAACTTGCATTGTACACTATGCACATGCATTTGCATATGCATTCTTACAATGCACACAAACATGCATGTGAAACGTGCATGTGCATAAGCATATGCATGATTGTCCCCTGAGCAGTGAAGTGCAATGAATTTTCCCCTTCCTCACTACAGACATGTCATCTCAAACATTGTAGAGAGTGTGAATGCTATAGTGAGAGGGGCTCGTGTACTACCGCCTTTCTACTACTTTTTTTATGTGTGGATGACTGGAAAAAACTTGTCACTATGAGGCGTGAAGAAACGGAGGCATACACATGCGAGCTAGTACCAAAGGCTCAAGAGCTATACACAAAGCTATTCGAGCTTGTGTCGAGGTATACCATGACAAACGAGGAAGCCTCTGGGAGGCAACCAGTCGTGACGGGCAAGAAACATGGGTCACTACCACGAATTGTTGACTTGGAAGAGATTTTGTGCACTTGTGCCATACACCAAGAGCACTTGTTTTCATGCGCACACATACTTACTTCATGTGGAGGGAATGAAGGTGACCAACGTCTCCCACCATGCATACTTAGCATCGTCTGGGAAGGTCATGTATACCGGGGTGCTTCCTCCTATGCTATACGAGTTTTTGACGTCAACCAATGGTCATGCATCACTTGTGATGGAGCCACGATAACATGGGCGTCCTGAGTCCCAGTGGAGGGAGGCTTTAAGCACTAGGTACAAGAGGAAGCAACGGTGCTTGGTGTGCCATCAGCGCGGACATGTCGAATAAGATTGTCCTACCCAGATGCTGGTGAGAAGAAGAACTGAGGAGGTCTCAACCACATAGCACGAGGGTTGTACGGCACGCATGCGACAACAACGTGGGCGTGTTGATGAGGCTGATTGGGGGACGCAACATACGCAACGTCCTGTAACCAGTGAGGAGCACAGGGTTGTGTGGACACCAGAGAGGAGGCTCCTCGAGGAGGTTCTTACAGAGTTTGTGAAGGGACACCTCCCGTCCAAAGCCCTTGTACATACATTTGTTTGAAAGAGCACACCTCCCTTTGTCTCATATGAAAACGTATTTGTTCTTTGTGTATTCATTACGTACCCACATCTTCCCAACCTCGTCCCCCATGTCTTACTGAAGACCACAACCTTAGTACGCCAAACTTTGTTAGAAAGCATTGACTTCACTCCTCCCTTATTTATGCATTTGAGTATGTATGAAAATGCGAGCAGATTGGGTTGCATAAACAAAACAACTTCACAACTCGAGGAAAGACTACGATGTTGGAGGTGTGGTGGAGCGATAGGAGCAACAGGCAAAGCAAGAGCAAGAGAAGCAACAGGAGCACCATCATGATCAATAGTAAGAGCATCAACATGAGAAGCAACAACAATCGCACCATGACAATCAGCCAAAGGAGGCATTTGGGGAGTAGCAAGAACATCCGTCACAAGAACAATCGCAACCAGAGCCGTGGCAACAGATGGAGGTGCAATAGCAGCAACGACGCTTGCAAGAAGCATCGTAGTTGCTTCACGCAACACATCACTTTCGTAGATTTGGGAGAGTGCATGAACAACAACGACGACGTGGGCAAAGGTCAAGCTCGATGAATTGGGAGAGGGGTCATAAACGAGTTGCACCACGCACAGAAGGTGTTCAAGTGGACACCCAAGAGCGAAGGCAGGAGCACTTTGAAGCACGCCAGCATCGCATAACCATCATGAGGTTGCAACGTATTGCACTTCCTTGAATAGAAGTTATTGATGGAGGATGATGTCTTGTTGCAACCACAACCTTAGTACATTAAACTGTGCAATTGATCCATCTTTTGTTGGACATTATGTACTTCATCCACATCCCATTGTCGAGGCTATAGCAGTTTTCTATGTATGGTAGACTAAGAAACCTAAGGCGGTTGGCCTATGGATATGAAAAAACATTGCATGATGTGTACGCATGCATATGAAATGTTAGGTATAATGTTAGTAAAGTAGTTCATAATGTGTGGCAATGTGGCAAAAATCGATGTGTGTATACATATGGTTCCCTCAAAAAATGGAGAATGTGGTCAAGAGTGTAATGCACATGACTTGTTCCAAATGTTGTGCTCCATCGCAACTGGAATGAATTCATTGTACATGCAAAAAGTTGCATTTTTAGGCGGGTTCAAACTCTTGGTCTTTAGTGATGCCTAGTAAAAGGGGACGCCTTGCTTTGACGGGAAAGAAAAAAATCTCGGGGTGGACCTGGATGGACACAAGAGGAGAAAGAGAAAAAAAAGGGAAGCCAACCAGCATCAACTAAAGGGAGGAAAAAAAGGCACGAACAAATGTCATAGGATCGTGTTGGGCAAAAAATCATGATCGCTCTCTCTCTCTCTCTCTCTCTCTCTCTCTCTCTCTCTCTCTCTCTCTCTCTCTCTCTCTCTCTCTCTCTCTCTCTCTCTTCAATTCCATTGCGTCAAAATATGGTTGTTTTTACGTATGAGAGAATGCAAACGACAAAATTGATAGTACATAATTGCAAGTCAGGGTCGATGACGACATCGGTGGACCGGGGGTGCTATTTTTACATGCTAGTTTGCAGGGTGCCAGTTTTTTAGGGCGCCATTTTTCATGCTCGCTTTGCGGGCGCTCCATTTTTGCGTACTCGCTATGGGGGGGCGCCATTTTTGCGTGCTCGCCTTGGGGGGGGCTCCATTTTTGTGTGCTTGAATTTGGGGGCTTCGTTTGTGCGTGCTACTTTCAAAGGGGCGCTAGATTTGCATTTTTCTCGTCCCCCGTCCCCACAAGCCCCTCGTCATTCTGAGGAGGTGGTCGGTGTTCGTTGTGCTCAGCGGTTCCTCATCGTCACTGGCTGTTGTCTTTGGTCGGTAGTGCTGAGCTGGACCGCTTGTCGTTCTCTTCGGTCAACTCCGCAAAATGAGGCACAAGGTGGGCGGCCGGACGTACAGCGCCACGCTGCTGCTCAAAGACGAAACGTCCGGAGAGCTCGCTCCCTCTCGCGAGGTGGAGAAGAATGGCACGACGTACGCCGTGTGCTCTCCGGGCCAGGCGTTTCAAGTTCGGACGGAGTACGACAGCTGGGGGAGAGGAGACGAGTGGAGAGACGAGGGCGAGAAGTTGGTCAGGTGCACACTCAATGTCGACGGGAGATCCGTCGACTACTCATTCTGTCCCACCACGTCGGCAACGTTCACAGGCTGGCACAGCGGCGGCGGCACTTACAAGGAGTTTGTTTTCGTCGCACCGGAGGCTGAGCTAAGCGCCGGGAGCGGTGCAACGGCGGCTGCTACGTCGCCGAACCCGCAGCAGGGCGTGCTGGAGGTCAAGTTCGAGCACGTGCGCGAGGTGCCGTGCGAGTACCAGTACCAGTACCAGTATAGGGGGGCTGGGAGGAAGAAGGGCAAGAGCGGTGGGTCGTCGTCCTGCCACATGTGCGAGCAGCACCGGAAATGGTTCTACGGAAAAGGTATGATCTACGTCTCGGAAGGGGGCACACACTTGCCAATGTGAGCTACTGGTTTTCACTTCACTTCACTTCACTGTTTTCCAGCAATGGCCACCTTCCAAGAGGACTTAGTACTTTTGTCCAGCAACAGCCTCGCACTGCATGGGGTTGGCAGTTCGAGCTTGATGGCTGATAAATGTGCCAGGTTGCCCCCCCCCCCCCCCCGGTTGCAGGTGCCGCCTGCCCATCCAGCGTCACGCGGCGTATGAAGGAAGACAAGAAGTTCTTTCAGGAGCCTAGTCTTGGCGCCGCGACGTCCGGGAGGGTTGCCAAGCAAGAGCCGTACACAAAACCGCGCCACTACAGGACTGACCACTCTTTTGAACCGGTGGGTGTGCAGCGTCTGCACCGTGCAACAACGCTGCTGGTCGGCAGATGCTGCCTCTGGCACACCTTGGACGATAAGGCAGCACTTGACGGCCAGTCCTGCCTCCTCGTCCTTCTGCTTCTCCATTTCTTCTCCCTTGGTATTCGTCTAAGAGCACTGTCGGTGTGTTTGTCTCTTTCCCTGTTATTGTTTTCACTGTCCTTTGGGGAGGATTGTGCTCGTGCTGCCAATGTTGTAGCTGTTGTTCTTGATCAATCGATGTTGCCGCTGCCGTTGTTGTCAATGTCGTCATTGCCGCTGCCGCAGCCGCTGTTGTCTTCGTTTTTGTTGTAGTCACTGTCATCATCGTCATCGTGGTTGCTGTGGTGTGGTGGTGGTGGTGGCGGTGGTGGTGGTGGTGGTGGTGGTGGTGGTGGTGGTGGTGGTGGTGGTGGTGGTGGTGGTGGTGGCGGCGGCGGCGGCGGTGGCGGCGGCGGTGGTTGTCGTGGTCGTCGTCGTCGTCCTCGTCGTCGTCGCCGTGGTCGTCGTCGTCGTCGTCGTCATGGTCGTCGTCGTCGTCATCGTCATCGTCGTCGTCGTCGCTGTCGCCGTCGCCGCCGTCGTCGTTACTGCCGCCATCGCCGCCGCCGCCGTCATTCTCGTCGTCGTCATCGTCGTCGTCATTGTCGTCTTCATCGTTGTCATCGCCGTCATCATCATTGTTGCGGCCGCCGCTCCCACCATCATCGTCGTCATCATTTTCGTCGTGGCAATCATCGTCGTTGTCACCTCTTTCGCGAGCACTAGGGCCACCGCATCCGCTGCCGCTGTGGCTGCCTTCGCCGCTGCTGCTGCCCCTCCTGCTGTTGTTGTCGTCACCATCGTCTTCCCTGCCGCAGCTGTTTCCATCGCTATTCCATTGTCAGCATGGTTGCTGTTTGCAGCCGCAGTTGTTCTATCTTCCTTACTCATGTTGTGTCATAGTCAGAGGCTATGACTTCACCATAGCCATAGTCATGGCCATGACTCACAGCCATGGCCATCGTCAATGTCTTCGATGCTTTGCGTGTCTTTCGTTGCCGTTGCCAGCATCTTTGGCGTTGCCAGCATCTTTGGCGTTGCCAGCATCTTTGGCGTTGCCAGCATCTTTGCCGTTGCCAGCATCTTTGGCGTTGCCAGCATCTTTGGCGTTGCCAGCATCTTTGGCATTGCCAGCGCTGTTCTTTGTCATTGTGCTGCGTTGCGTTGCATTCGGTATCCGTAGGACCTTTCTACCTCTGGTTTGTCTTGCCACGGGTGACTGTGTTGGGTTTCTGTGCTGGTGCTTGTTGCTTGGCCATCCTTTCAGACCGAGTCCTGTCGGGGACTCGGTCTGAACTGCGGCTTTGCTGTGGGGCCACAGAAGCCTCCCATGGCAAAATCCACCCACATGCCCTGTCTGTTGCCCGGCAAGTGTACTTGGACTCGTAACGAGACAGAAGCACAACCTACCGTCGGGAATGTTTCAATTTGCTTCCCCGAGAGAGGCCTTGCTCGGACGCCCATCAACTTTGAGATGCAGAGGGCACAACCACCATCTGTTAGGTGCAGTGCATTTCAGTTCAATTGCAGCAAATGGAACCTTCGACCCTCAGCGCAACTGTGGCCTCTCTCTCTCTCTCTCTCTCTCTCTCTCTCTCTCTCTCTCTCTCTCTCTCTCTCTCTCTCTCTCTTGAAGGATCACTGAGAGATTTGTCCTCTGAAGAATGGCATTGAATTTTGCGGCGTATCTGAGGTTTTTTGGCGGAGTCCAAAATGGTGTTGTGGTCTAAACCCTAACCCATCATGCCAGGCTGCCTTCTCCTCGGTCGAACACGGCACACTTCAGAATTCATGGTTAGGGAGGGTCCGTTTTGGTGCGCACCAGGTCATCGTAGATAGATCCATCTGGGGGCCAGAGCAGGCACTTGTTCAACAACGAATAGGAGCGACAGCGTAGTTGGTACATGGTCTACTTGCTTGCCTAACGTGATTCTCTAACGCTGTCCTCCCCCTACCCCCCCTCCCCCCCCCCATTGGTTTTGCAGAAAGATGCCTTCGGTCATATTTTGTCTTTGTCGACGTACATGATGCCAGGTTGTGCTCCAACTGAGATGTGAAACTGCGGCAACGCTCTCTCTTAGAGGAATTCTGCCCCTCTCCGATGCTCAGCAGCAGCAGCAGCAACAGCAGCGGCGGCAGCAACAGCAGGGACATCCAGGGCAAGTGCGCGGTCAGGACGGTGCGGCACCCTGGGATGACGATCTGAAGCCTGGTAGGGCAGGGGATGATGGGCTGCACCCGGCTGTGAAGAGAGAGAAGAGAGAGGCGCCCTCTTCTTCAGCAGACAGGTCGCACGGGAGTCGAGGGAAGAGGGTGAAGTCAGAGGGAGCTCATGTCAGTGATTCTGCTGCGGGAGCCAGGTTGGCCTCGGGTGCTGCTTGTGGTGGTGGTGCTGGCTCCTCGGATGGGACGAGTGGCGCAGATGCTGCTGCGGCTGGGCGCGGCGCTGGAGGAGGCTGTTTGCAACAGCAGGGTGCGCCTGCGGCTGCAGCAGCAGCAGCAGCAGCAGTGGCAGGGGCCACGAGGGAGACTGCGATAGTGATTGGCGAGACGAGAGCTGTGCGTGTCAACACCAATGGAGTCATTGACCTCAGCGACTGCGAGGATGAGGATGGTGGGGACGATGGTGTGGTGGAGTGGACAGAACGGAGGCGGGCAGAGGTGGTGGCGCTGGATTGATTGGGGGGGGGGGGGGGGGGGTGAGAGGAAGGGCTGGAGGAACGGGAGGGGGGGGAGGGGGGCTACTTCTTGTGCTGCAGTACATTCTTGAAGAAAGCAGAGCACAGCAGCAGCGGCGGCGGCGGCGGCTGCAGCAGCAGGGGCCAGGAGAGGCTGCGGTCGTGGTCCTCGTGTTAAAGAGCAGTGTGTGGCAACAGTGGATGGATGCTTCTCGGGGCAGCAAGAACTCGTAGTCTTAGATGGATTGAGGGAGAGGAGTCCACGTGTGCTAGGCATGTTTGAGAGAGAGAAGTCAAATGTTAAAGGCTGGCAACATGTTTCGGCTCGGGTGAGCCTTCATCAGGCCAATGAACAACATGACAGAATCTCGCACGCTAAGAACACACACGTGGGACAACCTCAGGGGGGAGACCCGTCGCAACCAGCGAAAGCTGGGCGGCTCGGGGACCTGGCAGCGCGAAATTCGACGCTCCGAAGTACAGCCAAGGCCACTTAATGCTCAGGGAGGGATTCACGCACGCACCAGAAAACTAGAAAGTTTCCTAGGAAGTCGCCAGGCCAAAATAGCACGAGGTAGGAACACGGCAGGATTAAACAGGTTTAGACGTTTTGCAAAACGTCGAAAGATTGTCCCCAGGTGAAGGGATTCTGACCGAGGGGTCAGGAGTGTCCTCAACACCAGGGGCTTGCGAGGGTCGTCGTGCGTGGTCGTGGCAGTTTGGCGCGAGCGGACGCTCTCCAGCAGTTGTGGCCGCTGAGAGTAGGTCCAGGAAAGGATGAGGTGGTGGAGGAAGTGTGCAGGGTACCCTCGAGCCCGGAGCCGCTTGAAAAAGGCATTGCGGAGAAGACAGAAGTCTCTCCCCGGAGGACTGGAGGAGGTACCTGCGGAGCTCTCCAAGGATGAAAGAGCGTTTGCAGCTGAGCGTGTGGTAGCTGCGGTAGGGCAGGTACAGGTACAGGTTCATGGGCTTCTGGAATGTGGTGGTGTCCAGAAGGCCGCTGTTCAGGAATTGCTTGCCCTTGAAGATGGAAAGGTCGAGGAAGTCAATCCTGCATGAGCTGATAGAGTATTTGATGCGGATGTTTTGGTCGAGGGAGTTGATGTGTTCCAGAAAATTCTGGAGACCTGCCTCGGGTCCAGACCAGAAAACAAGCCCGTCGTCGATGTATCTCTTGTGCAGGAGTAGATTCTCACTGACAACCAAGAACCTGTCCAGAAAACTCATGAAAAGCACTACAAAGCATACGGCAGCAGGGGTACCCATAGCAGTTCCCTTGATTTGCTTCCATGTCCTGCCTCAGAACTCAACAACATTGTTGTACATCACCCAGGAAAGCAGAGACATGACAAGGGGTTCTTGCTGCCCCGAGAAGCATCCCTCCACTGTTGTGGCGTTACCCGCCACTTCCGCCTCGCGAGCCGAGGACTCCAAGTCTACTACTCCTACACGACCCCTTCCCAAGAGATCCAAGACTGGTGACAATCAGGACCTCGACGACATTGAAGAGGTCCCTGACTCCCTGGACGAGATCGAAGAGGTGCCAGCCACCCCTGTTCTCGCCGCTATGGAGGACAACGCCGCGGCTGTCATCCCGGCTGCCGCTCCCGCTGGAGCGGTTCCTCCCCCCGTCAACCCGCAGCCCGCCACCGTCGTACCAGCCCCACCAGCTGCTACCCCGGTCGACTCTGCCCCAGTCTCTCTTGGCACCATCCCCGAAGGTTTACGCAAGATCTACGACACGCAGCTGAAAGTTCTCTCCAAACTCATCAGTTCTTTGGTCAAAACGGAGACCGGCCTCAACAAGATGAAAGAGCTCCTCGCCAAGAACGAGCTCCCGTCCTCCATGCGCATCAAGGGCCCGGCGTTCCATTGTGACAACCAGCCGCAACTGCGCTCAACAATCAACCAAGAACTGGATACGAACTTTCACGCCTTTCTGCTCACACAAGTTCCTATTGTCGTACGCGGCAAAGAACAGCACCTCCAAGAACTGGTGGAGGAGATCCTTGGCTGCAAAGCCGAGCTCAAGCTCTTGCTTGAAAATCATCTCCGCCCTCCAGCCAACTCCTCCACCTTCGCGAGTCTCATGGACAAGAACTCCGACGCCAAGCACAAGGGTTGGATCTCCAAGCTCATCGCCGACATGGAGGTGGCTTATGCCAATCTCCTTGAGAAGCAGTTCTTGGAAGAAGTCGAACGAGAGCGCAAGAAGGAGCAAACTGCCAAGTTCAACGAACAAACCGCTGCTGCAGAGACCAAGATGGAGATCGAGCCCACTGTTGGTGAAATCATCACCAAGAAAGTGGATGCAGCCGTTCAGAAAATCAAGACAGCTGTCGACCGCCGTCTCAACCAACTCGCACCTCCAAAGCAGCAGCAGCAGAAGCAACAGGCGTAGCCGCAGTCAAAGAAAGATCCTAAGAAGGATCGGGGCAAGAAGGATGCCCAACAGCAGCAGCGAAAGCCAAAGCAGCAGCCGCAGCAGCAGCAGCAGCAGCAGCAGCAGCAGAAGCAGCAGCAGAAGCCGCAGCAGCAGCAGCAGCAGAAAAAGAACCAGAACCAGGGCAGGGGTGGTCAGAACCGCAACAAGACTGACAACCGCCCAAAAAACGGCCCAAAAAACGGTTCAGACCCCGGCGGCGGCAAGAAGAGCACCTAACTGTGCATGAGGCTGCACTGGTACGCTTTGCTTCGCGCACCATTTCCTTCCTATCCTGCAGAATCACCAACTCGGGCATCCACAAGTTGTGCTCAAGAAATCTCACCGCCGACAAGCTTCAACTCTTAAGCCTCGGCCTCAACTATGTGTTGCGCCCTAAAATCTTCTCTGATCACTTGGTGATGGATAGCGTTCGGGACTTCTCCAGATCTGCGAAGCTGGCATACTTCTTCCGGGAGAGTCAACACCTCCCACGGGATCGTTTTCGCATTCCCAACCCTCTCTGGCAGCCGCCAGAGACGCCTGCTGACTTACAGAGCATCCTTGATCTTCTTGCTTTGGAGGTTAAAGAGCGGTGCTCCACCACCCCCCTCGCCCCTCGCAGAAGAAACAATCTTCGACTGCTCTCTGCCCTTCACTCTCTCAGAAATGATCAGGGCATCGTCATCAAGCAAGCTGACAAGAACCTCAGCCTCACTGTGATCGATCGGGCGGACTACATCTCAGAGTGCTCGCGACACCCGGGGGACAGCTCCACCTACGTTCCAGCCCCGGCAGAACCTCTCAGACTCATGGACGAGCTCCTCGGCATCTACTCTCGCTTCAAAGACAGCGGACTTCTTGGAGACTCAACATGGAAGTTCTTTTTTCAGAAACCTGCCGGCGGTTTCAAGCCTTGTCCGTTCTATGTCATCCTCAAGGTGCACAAATCTCCAATCCTTGGACGTCCTATCGCCGCCAGCCACTCTTGGGTGACTAACAACGTCTCCAAGTGGCTTGACGCCGAGCTCCGTCCCTTGGTGGTGAAACAACCCACTTACTCGCGGGATAGCACCTCTCTCCTCCTTCACCTCTCCTCCACCCCCTTCCCCAACAGCTGTCTCACGGCGACCTACGATGTTGAGGCACTCTACCCCAGCATCCCGCTCGCCAAGGCGTTGCACTGCATCAACGTCATGCTACACCAAGAAC
>SZWC01019507.1:20051-42551 GCA_023375785.1 Penium margaritaceum | reverse complement strand
CAGCAGCTGCAGAGTCTGGCTGCAACTGGAGCTGCTGTAGACCGTTTGTACTACCAGCTACAGCCACTGCTACGGCAGCCTCCTCTGCAGCTTTGCACAGCTCCACCCGCAAGTGGTACGGCCGAAGCATCTCCACCACCTTCACGTGTAGCTCTGCTGGGCTGGCGATGCCGACCTTAGGATGGACGTTTGCGTAGAAACGCAGGCGGAACCGAGGGTCGAGGGCGGTTACCAACACGTGGCGGTCAGTGCACAGCTTCGCATACTTGTCCAGCTTGGCGATGCTAGACGTCATGCCCTCCTTCAGTTCGACCAGCAGCTGTTCCTTGTAGTCCAGACGGCCAGCTTGTCCTCGACACTTGCTCTTCCGCTCTGCTGCCACGGCTTTGACCACCGAGCTCTGCATCTTGTCAGGGAGAGAAGAGTAGAAGGGAATGACAAGGGAGAGGGTGGGATAGGACGACCCCAAAATGTCATCCGTGAAGCCCTTGTAGGGCTTCACGATGACAGTAACGAGCGCGATCAGTTCCTAGTCCTCATACGTTGGTTTGAGGTGTGCGCCATCCCTGCCATACAGATCCAGCCACTCATCGAGCACAGAACGCATAGTAATCACGCGCTCACACATGTCCAAAGCGTTGTTCCACCTGGTCTCGTTGTCCAGGTGGAGGGACTTGTACGTCTGTCCCGCTGCTTCAACGGCTTGCTGCAACAACTCTTCACGGGTTGGCGTCCGTGTCACAAATACCGGGGTGGCCCGGACTTGCTAAATGATGGCCATCACACGCGGCTGCTTCAACAGGTCGCCCACGGCAAGGTTCATCACATGGCCGAGGCACCTCATGTGTCCGGCCTTGTCAAAGCTGTCGTTGTTGGGGACCATGTGATTGTCCACGAGGGAGTCATTTGTACTCTCGTTGTCCATGGTGAGACAGAAAGCTCAATCCCACAACTCCCGCTGCTGTAGTGCTACTTTCAGAAGGTGGAAGAGGTTGTCCGCTGTTGCCCCACCTTTGATGGCCCAGAAGGCGAGGGCGACGGCGCGCACGTTGTAGTCGGTGTCGATCCAGTGTGCCGTCACTCCTAGGTACTTGACGTTGTTGCATGCCTTCCAGCTGTCGTTCGTGAAGGATATGGCTGACTTGACTGCTGCCAGCTGCTTCTTGATGCGCTGACGGAACGCCTTAGCACCGACGCGGATGTTGCGGGCGATGGTCATGCGGCCAGTAATGGCTGCTCCGGGGTTGGCGTGCGCAAACGCCTTGGCAAGCCAGAAGCTCTCCGTGGACAAAAACGAAAGGTTTTTGTCCACTGCATGCTTCCACTGCATGCAGTGAAAGAACTTCTTGTTGAAGATGTAGCCGACCCCCACCACACTGCGCGTGATTGGGTTTTCTTCAGGAGCAGCTGCTTCTCCTGCGTCAGCATCCGCCACTGCACTTCTCGCCTCCTGGAGCTTGTTGGCAGCGACAAGGGCTTTCAGCTGCCGCCACTTGTCTCGGTGGATGAGGCGCATGTGCTTCCACAATGCGCCGGTGGTGCCGTTCTTGGCCGACAGGCTGACAGGTTTGGTTGGGTCCTTTGTGCAGTGGTAGCACATGCCACGCGCAGTTGGGTCGACACCCAATTTTTTTAAAGACCCCCAGATGAGGGAGTTCTCTCCCCGTCGTTTGCGCTTGTCACCAACGGCACCCTCATCTTTGTCTTGCTCGTCATCAACTTCCTCCTCGAGCAGGTCGTCTTCATCAGCGGGACGGGTTGTAACCCAAAAAAAAGTGGAGCACAAAACAATGTGACTCAAGAGAAATTATCGGCGTCATCGACGGTGATGAAATAGCTCGCGTTGGGAGGGCGAGAGGAGAGTCGGAGAGTTTTCGAGCAGAGAGGACAAGACTTTTGGGAGGCATTGATCAATGCAGACTCACGTAAAAAATCAGTTTGAACATCTCCCTCTATGTGTCTCGGCAAGAGCTACTCAACGTAATTTACGGTGCTCAATTCGGAGTTCAAACGGCTAAGTTACGGTCGGGGGACGGAGGTGACCACAATGGTGGCGTGGCATTGTGTTTTTGGGGGTGTGCAACTTTGACGAGGCATAACTTGGTGGGGACTTGGCCAGTTTTTACCTGCCACCACTTCGAGAGGTGCGTCTACACGAGATCTATCCAACACACCTATCGGCACCAAAATCCGAGTTGAAACGACACAGTTATGCGAATGTGACCGAGGTGACCATGATGGTGACATGGCATTGTGTTTGCCACGAGTGTTAAGCGGATCCGACATATGAGAAAGGCGGTGGTGACGGTGAAAAATCGGACTTCGCTTGCCAAAATCACGAGAAACGGGAAGTGGCGCGAGGTACACGTGATGGTGACGTGCCATTGTGTCTCGCGCGCACTTTGTGCGGACGCGAGTGGTGAGAGGGGAACGGAAAAGCGACTTGGGTTCGTCGCAAGGAAGCTTGTGAGGGGAAGCTTGAGATTGCGGGTCGCGACTTTGCGCCTACCGCTCGCGCAATTTGAGGGGTGGCGCGAGGTGACCATAATGGTGTCGCGGCATTGTGTCGCGTATGTGTTTTGGCGGGCACCGAGGCATGAGAGACATGAGGAAGCGAATTTTATGAACATGCTACAGAACCGTATGAGAGGGGAAGCTATGGTGCACGACCAAAATTAACGGGTGTAACCTCGCTAGGAGAGACGCGAGAGGGGAGAAGCTTTGGAAGGATTTTATCGAGCGTCATTTAATGTGCGTGAGAGGCAACAGTGAGGAGCGGCAATGATTCCGCGGTGCAAAAGGAAGGCGAGGGCGAAATGGGATATGAATGGGGCAGCATAGGGAGAGAGCGACGCGACTGCCGGATTTTAAAGGAGGACGCGACAAAAAGGGGTCAAGCGCGACTCAATCGTGCTGTGATAGCGGGCATGAGGACCGAAGTGAGGCCGGAAGCAGCTTGCGACCTGGAAGCGACAAAGGCGACGGGTGGATTTCCTTGACAATAGCGAGGTCGCGGTCGCTCCCCGACCGAAGCGACTATTTTTATGAGGCGAATTGTGCTTCGCGAGTCTTATGGCAGGAAGGAGGGCCGTGAGAGAGGACATGTTGTTAGATTTTAAAAAGAGAGGATTGTTGTAAGAGGGGAACTCACGGACCGGCTCTTCGAAAGGTGAAAGCAACGGAGCGGAATCACGAAAAGCGATGGAAGTCGCCGGAAGGGAGATGGCTTCGCAAAGTTTTATTTGGACCGTGATGGTAAAGGAGAGGATAAGAAAAAGGGGAAGTTGACCATCTTGACAAAACATGGTACGCGTGTTGTGAGGGCCACGTGAGGCAAGGCGTCGTCGATATTTTATTTAAGAATCAAGTATTGAGGACCTTGCTCGGGGGAGAGACGAGTAAAAAACGGGGAATGCGCATTGACGGAAAAGGGCTGCGAGGCCTCGCCGTGTCGACTCGGCCAAGGGGAGAGCCAACTACGCCTTAAGATAGCTGCTTCTTTGTCGCACTTGCTGGAAAAAATTCAACGGGCGGTATGAGGAAGCACCGACCAAGGAACAACGCGGGCCGCGGTCCAAAATTCAAGCTTGAGAGCCGACGAGAAAAATGGAATTGAGAAGTCGCCAGACGGAGGAACAGAGGAGGAGGGAAAGATTCCTCGAGCAGTTATGTTTGAGAGAATTCTAGGGGGGAATAGGAACTAGTGCTGGTCCTAGTTTCTATTGTGTATTTCCAGCTCTAGGAGGTGCTCGTAGAGGGCAAAGGGGCTCGAATCCACCTAGCTGGGTGTAGCAATTTTAGACTATTTGATGGGGTTGAATTAAAAATGGGAGTCGCGCTTCGGCGGACTCGTGAGAGGTGCCGGGTGTAGTCACTGTTCTAGGCAATGTTTTAAGCTAATGTTGACATTGTGACTAACTTCCTCTCCATTCGCTCTCGCTCTCCATTCTTCACTCGTGTCATTGACGTGCGTGATCGTCTACGTACCCGGAGCCACGTGTGTTTTGAGAGTAGGACCCGGTTGGAAGCAAAGACGTCCGTGCAACGTTCACTCGTCATAGGCTAGGCCACTACACCTAGTGCTGGTCCTAGTTTCTATTGTGTATTTCCAGCTCTAGGAGGTGCTCGTAGAGGGCAAAGGGGCTCGAATCCACCTAGCTGGGTGTAGCAATTTTAGACTATTTGATGGGGTTGAATTAAAAATGGGAGTCGCGCTTCGGCGGACTCGTGAGAGGTGCCGGGTATAGTCACTGTTCTAGGCAATGTTTTAAGCTAATGTTGACATTGTGACTAACTTCCTCTCCATTCGCTCTCGCTCTCCATTCTTCACTCGTGTCATTGACGTGCGTGATCGTCTACGTACCCGGAGCCACGTGTGTTTTGAGAGTAGGACCCGGTTGGAAGCAAAGACGTCCGTGCAACGTTCACTCGTCATAGGCTAGGCCACTACACCTTCGACGTTTTAACGGGGAAGATGCTATGGAGTTCAGAATGAGGGGGATATGCAACCACTAGGCCGTGAGGAACAAGAAGCCATCGCCAAGGTCGGGAGCCGCGCGCCACGCACGCTCGCGGGTGGAGCTCGGACGAGGGCGGAGCGACGAGGAGGTCGACTGCCACATCGCCGAGGCCCGTCGAGATGGTGAGTGCGGGTGTCTTGAGCCGGTGTAGGACGGGCTTGTGGCTCGCGTGGGTGGGTGGAACGTCTTGAATGCCGCGCTTGGAGTGGAATGCATGTGGCGGTGCGGGATTTTGATGAAATTTCAAGTGGAAGGTAGCGTTGGAAAGCTTGGGATGAGACGCGTCTAGCGTGCTTGTCGGTGTTTGATTTGGGTGGTGGTAGAGATCATGACGCCGATCCCTACGGAGCCGCGCGTTGCTTCTGCCTAGGGGCGTAGCCAAATGGGCGTTCCACGGGTGAAGACCTATGCTTGTGTGTGGCGGTGGCTTGGAAGTTGTGGTGGGATACTTGCAGGTGTGGAAGAGGCTAACTGTGGAGTCCGAAGGCCCGTCGAGAGAGGCCGCAAGGAGGACCGACCTTTGGCGCACCCGATCCCAATCGCCAACTCTGTGAGAGATCCTTGTCCCACATTCGGCTTGATGAGGGTTCTCATGCTCTTGGGAATTGCCTTTCCGTGTTCATGAACTTTAACGAGGTATATGTGTGTGATTGACCTAAGCCGGGAGCACCACACCTCTCACCTCAAATGCTCAATTCTAAAGTATCGGTTTAACATACGCTTTGGCATTAGGACAATTAGGAGCAAGGAGGCCTAGCTATTGTGCCATCCGAGTCTTGCATGTACAACTTGCTTGGATAAGCACCCTTTGTGTTTGTGTGGGTTTGGTGGAAGGTGTGGGGGATTGTGTTGGTCCAGGTTGTGAGGAGGCGTTACCCAACCGGTGGCTCGGACATCTTGCCAAGGTATACGCGCCAAGCCAATCGTCGAAGACCAAGCCATACCGGGAAAGCGTTGTCTATAAGGAACATAGGGGGTAACACGATACGTCGCTCGCTCATCACAAAGACCAAGCTTGCATTGGGGGACCGAAAGGCGCATCGTCGAGTGTCTCGTGTCGTGGCGTGCCAGCCTTACTCTCGACGGTCGGCGAGGCTGTGAGTGCGGGGAGTGTGTCGTCCAATCCTTCGTCGAGGGTGTGCGTTTAGAGTAAGGTGGAGCGCCGACCAGTTATCGCAAGTCGAGTAAGGATGGGGGCGATTGTCGAGTGGTGCATGTGTGTGTGAGTCAGTCGAAGGCGTGGGGTGGCTCGCCACTCCACGCTTAGTCCTTAGGTGAGGTCAGTCGTTGCAGTGTCTCTAGTGTAGGGTAGAGCCCTTTGCTGTCATGGATTGAAGGCGTAGTTGGTAGATATTCCCTTTGGAACCAGGAGATCCAGGTTCGGACCCTTCCAGTCACAATTGTTTTGTGCAAGCGTTGAGGGTCGTCGTGGTGTCGAACGAGTGCGTCCGTAGTATAGTCCAACACTCGTGCACTTCCACTGGGGGGTGCTGGGTGGGTTAGGGGTCCTGCACGCCACGCCAGTCCAATTCTGCTGCGCACTCGTGTGGTTTGTGGGGTCCGGGCCACTCTCAACACGACGCACCGTGAGGACGACCATCGAAAAAAAATTGGGTACGTGTTTTCGGTCGCTAGCGCTCCCTTGGTATCAGAGCCAGGTTGTTTTGTCAAGCACGGTGAGGGATAGGTGTCGTCCTTGATTCATAGCTCGAAAACCTCGAAAAATCAGCCTCAAACACAAAAAGGTGTGGGATTTTGGTGGACGAAGGCCTCATCGAGACCTACGTCGTATGCTCCATGTGTGCTCACTTGTCTGATTCAAGTGATTTCTGATGCATTGTGTCTCTTTCAGGTCCTAAACGTGCATAAGGAAAAGGTTTGAGAGTTTTGAGACGGTCGGGATTTCGGCCCCTTGGACTCGGAGGCTCTTCAAGAGACTCGTCAAGACCTACGTCGTACGCTCCAAGTGTGCTCACTTGTCCGATTCGCGTGATTTCTGTTGCGTTCTGTCTATTTTAGGTCCTAGACATGCATAAGGAAGAGTTTTTTGAGTTTCGAGGCGGTCGGGGTTTCGGCCCCTCGGACTCTGAGGCTCTTCGAGAGGCGCGTCAAGACCTACGTCGTACGCTCCAAGTGTGCTCACTTGTCCGATTCGAGTGATTTCTGTTGCGTTGTGTCTGTTACAGGTCCAAGACGTGCATAAGGAAGACTTTTTTGAGTTTCGAAGCGGTCGGGGTTTCGGCCCCTCGGACTCGGAGGCTCTTCGAGAGGCGCGTCAAGACCTACGTCGTACGCTCCAAGTGTGCTCACTTGTCCGATTCGAGTGATTTCTGTTGCGTTGTGTCTATTTCAGGTCCTAGACGTGCATAAGACAGAGTTTTTTGAGTTTCGAGACGGTCGGGGTTTCAGCCCCTTGGGCTCGGAGGCTCTCCAAGAGGCACGCGTCGAGGCCTACGTCGTATGCTTCAAGTGCGCTTAGTTGTTCAATTTGATTGAATCCTTTTGCGTTGTGTCTGTTTCAGGTCCTAGGCGTGCAGAAGGAAGAGTTTTTCGAGTTTCAAGTTGGTCGGGGTTTCGGCCCCTCGGACTCTGGGAATCCTCGAGAGGCGCGCGCTAACACCTACATTACATGCTCCAAAGTGTGCCCAGTGGACTGTTTCGTTGAGGGTTGCTGTGCAATACCTGTTTCAGGTACCCGGCGTACATCAAAGGGGGGCTTTCGAGGGATTTCGAGCTGGCCAAGGCTCAGCTCCTCGGGTTGGAACGTTCGAGGGTTGCGTCTTACGAAACTCATGTCACATGTCCATGCCCAACAACCTGCAGGATTCCCAAGGGCAGAGATTGTGATAGGGCGCTCGTGGCAGGAACGACAGGAGTGATACGGCGAGGAAGTATTTGCATCTTGGCTTTGTCTTACCTTTCCTTGTTGTTTTCCTTTATTTTTTTAAGGTTGTGAGTGCAGGAGATAAGTGGAGACGTCGCAACTAGGTGAGTGGGCGTGTGCTTCACTGTGTCACGCGTGCCATTGGTGGGTAGGATTTAGTGCGGAAGGACGGTCTGGGGTGTGAAAGGGGGCGGTAGTTTGTGTGGGAGGGATAGCGTGCATTTGTGCCTCTTCATTTACTTGGGGGTTTTGGGAATTGGAGGGGATATCCTTATCTTGCGTGGGAGTTGGGACTATAAGGGGGGAGCTTGCACCTGACTTGCGTCGTCGGATCTATTGTCTATTCACAAAAAAAGGGAGAGAGAAAAAGGGAGACAAGAGGGGAGAAGAGGCCTCAAAAGAGCCCCAAAAGAGGACGAGCGGGCCATCAAAAGAAGGAGAGAGGGAGGACGGGTGAAAAAAAAGGGGCCCAAATCTTAGACCATCACAATACCAAGGAGGAGTAGAAAGCCGGAGGAGTGGAGGCGGAGAAGAGGGGTGTGTTGTGCGGGAAGTTGAGTACCTTGTTGTGCACCGTGAGTGAAACGTGACGTCAGTGTAGTCTCCTTGTCCCGACAAAGTGAGGAGAGGAGTTGTGGTGTGAGTTGTGAGACCCAACGTCGGCAGTGGGGAGTGGAGTTGTCTAGTCTATCCCGCATTCGTAACGTTGAGTCACCCTAGAGGCACCGGTAGGCGTGCCCTAGGAGAAGTGTGCATCCCAACCTGTTCTATCACCCAAGTCACGCCATTGGGGTATGATGCGTGGTGACATTTGGTGTTGAGCATAGTGGGGGTGTGGTCCGTGATTTGCATCACCGTGGCAAAGGTTCCAGTGGAGCGAATGAGCGTAAGGAGGGGGACCCGTCCCTCCCCTTATCGACGTCCGTCACTTGTGTTGGGGGTCCAGAGTGGAGAGAGGGAGTCAGAAGGATTGGAGGGAGAGTTGGGAAGCGGGTTGGTCAGGAGCACGTCGACTGTCACCACTGAAGGAGAGGGGGAGTCTGTCTCTTCCACCACTGCGACTGAATTGATTGAGGGACTACTACAGTTGTCTATAGAGGAGGAAGGGAGGAAGGAGAGTGGCGAGGCAGTCTATAGTTCAGCGAGAGAGAAAGGCAAGGGGCCAGAGCAGGGACAGAAAGGAACAGCACAGAGGGTGGCCATGGCGATGCCATTTGTGGCGTCGCTTGGCCAACCGGAAAACTACGATTGGGACCCAGGGACTGCGGTGATATGGGCTGAGAGGGTGCAGAACCTCTTGGAGCTGAGCTTTCAAGGGGTAGGAGAGGATTTGAAGCTGGGATACATCAAGAACTACTTGAGGGGAGCCGCGAGAGAGTGGGCATCCCAGGGACAGTTTGTTGATGCTCAAGATCTCTAGACTAAGTTTTTGGTGCGTTTCACGCCTACTGTGGAGGAGGTGACTGCGCGGAACCTACGGCGGTTGGAGCAGTTGCAACGCAGCCGGAGCAGACCGCGAGGGAGCTGGCTGACCAGATCCGTTACCTGGTGGCCACGCTCCCCACGTACCCAGAGACCAAGATGGTGGACCACTTCCTGGCGACGCTCGACCAAGCCACCCGGGCTGCCATCATGCCCACACAGCCACGCACGCTTGATGCCTACGTGAGCTCTGTGGAGTGGTACGAGTACCACGGTGGAGGAGCACGCAACCAGGCAAAGTCGAGGACATCACAGCTCCGTGTCCAAGCCGCACCATACGCACCACACCAGCCAGGGGTAGCAGTGATGCAGCAGCCGATGTAGCAGCCGATGCAGCAGCCAATGCAGCAGCCGATGCAGCAGTCGATGCAGCAGCCAGTACAACAACAGGTGCAGCCGACCTGGACGGACGTACAAAAGCTAGCAGCAGAGGTAGAGCAGATGAGACTACATCTCGCACAAGCGCAGCAGCAAGGGCCTATGCAACAAGGACCACCAGGGCGGCCAACAATGATGGGAGGACCGCCACCATACAGACAACAGGGACCGATTGTATGCCATCGGTGTCACAAGGAGGGGCACATTGCGCGGTATTGCCCGGGCCTGCAGCAACAACAGCCAGTGGCACCGACGGTGAACTATGCAGGGGCGCAAGACATGTCGCCAGCAACACGCATCCTTGCAGGACGTGCTAGGGGCACTGGGCCTGTGCAAGGGAGTGCATCGCACTACGTATGGGCAAAGGAGCAATCCCCGGCAGCCCGCATTATCGGCCAGCTAGGAGGTGCTACTGCCACCACCGCGGCAACAGCAGCAGCAACACGAGCCGCACAGCAGCTGAAGCCGGCTTTATGTACGGGGGGGACGGGGGCTTCAACCTCAAAGGCCCGCGGACAAGATGACAAGGGAGACGTGGGGGTGTCTGCTGCCACGTGACCAGCTACCCACCAAGCCCGGCACGAGGGATGTGCCCTTTACACTGGAGCAGGCGCGGGCCATACACGCTGGAAGGGTGCAACCGGGGGCGAGCCACCCCCTACGTGAGCGACAGGCCCACAATGACCAAGGGGCGTACAAGGGAGGATCAGCATCAATGCCACGAGTGTCATTGGTGGAGAAGATGAAGAGCACTCCGGTCAAAGTGAGTATGTGGAACTACATCCATGACTGTCCCGCAGCCAAGCAGGAGTTGGTTGGGCTGTTGGTGGGAGGAGCAACAGGGGGAGCAGATGAGGAGCAGGAAGAAGCAACCGCGGCAGCAGCAATCGTAGCGACAGCAGTGGGGCAGCCTGATGAGCAGGTGGGAGAGGAAGCAGAGTGGAGGAGGAAAGGGAAAGGGAGAGTAGCGGACAATGCAATTGATGAGGATGACGTAGAGGCAGCAGAGGTGGCAGCATCAATCGCAACAGTGGATGACGTCATCGCAGCAGAGGAGAAGGAGAAGGAGACTAGGGTAGCCGCTGCGGAATCCATGACGGTCGGGAGCAGAGCGCCCATCTTCTCAGTGTGTCTAGCAACTGTGGGGATCAGGCCGCATGAGTTCAAGGCCATCGTAGACTCGGGGGCCAGCACCACCACGCTATCTCAGATAGTGGTGAGGATCTTGGGTCTGTTGGATGTGGTGGAGGCAAGCAATGTGAGGTTCCTGATGTCGAACGGAGGGGAGTTCAAGCCATGGGGCGTCATCAAGGGGGTACCTTTCCGAGTGGGTGCTCTCACCATCGATGTGGATGTAGTAGTGACAGCTGCAATGAGTTACAATCTGCTGCTGGGTAACGAATGGCTGTACTTCGCCAAGACAGTCATTGATCAGGACCGCAAGGAGCTGCAGTTCAGGATCTCATCCACGGAGGTTGCAGCTGTGCCACTGGAGTGCGGCATCGTGTCAAAGAAGGTGCGCACACAAGGGGACCAGCAGCCGCAAGTGTCGGCATTCCACGTTGCTGCCCCACTTGCGCTTGTGGAGTCAGCGGCACTACTCAGGTGTGGCACAAACGGGGGAGAGGGATGGTGGGTGGCGCAACAGCATGGGGGAGCAACGCAGCAGCAGTTGGCAATGATAAGGGTGCCTGAATAGGTACAACAGGAGAAGGTGGATGAAGTGGAACTCGTCGTGTAGCAGTGGGAGCAGTGGTGTGTGGGGACTGAAGATCCGACACGTACATACCTGGAACCCACGATCGAGGAGCAGCAAGAGCCAGAGCTGCAACAGCTGTATGTATTCTCGGCAGGACACCCGGGGTACTACCAGTCAGCATTGTTTCAACGTGCTGAGAGTAACCTCACCCGAGCCATCCGTTTTCGAAGACGCCGTGCTGCAATGATTGGCCGCAAGAGGGACGCCATGGCAAGCAGAGTAGATGATGCGGAAGTAGTAGTAGCAGGGGGGAAGCAGCACTTGGGGGAGCAAGAGCAGCAGCGGAAGGAGCAGCAGCAGAGGCAGGGCAAACTGAGGCCCTTGTGAGTCTAGTGGGAGAGGAAGCAGAAGTGGTGGTTGAGCCTACGGCAGTGATTAAGAGGGTGAGGACCTTGGATGCATCAGAAGCTGTGCCAGTCACCCCTCTTGTACCACGCCGGCTTCGCCCTCGTCCCGCCATTCGAGGAGGGTGTTGGAGGCCAGGAGTGAGAGCAACATACTTGGACGAGGGACCGAATGCACTCGTATGGATCCCAGGTACACCAGGCAGGTGGGGGACTTGCGCAGAAGCTGAGGCAAGGAGGGCAAGGTCGGAATCTGCAGTGGAGATGTTGGAAAGGATAGGGGGTGTGAACCAGGGGGTGGTGAGTGAGTCCCAGACGACGGCAAAAGTAGTGGCAGTGCAGGTGGAGGTACCAGCAAAAAGGAGTGGTGAGGACAAGGAGAACAGGCGGGAGGAACAGGAGGAGAGAGAGATCCCAGGTGGGGAAGAAGGAGAGGCAAAAGGAGATGAGTTAGGACCCCCGATAGAGGAGGGCGAGATTGGCGATGAAGGGGAACCGGTGGCGATAGCCATGATGGCCGTAGCCATTGAAAGTGAGGAGGATGAGGAGGTCAACGCCATGAGGGAGGAATTTGTGAGAAGGAGGGCACGTGCTCAAGGGGATGTGAGACGGCTATGGAGGTTCGAACCATTTGAGGAGAGGGAAGCGGTGCGAGAGGTCGGCATGGAGGTGTCAAGGAGAGAGCGAGTGTATGGGTACCAGAACGAGCTGGAAGGCTCCGAGGCGGAGGCCCTTAACTTTGCGTACACCACCCACTGCTGGGTACTGCGATTGTTGCAGGGGATGAACCTGACCAGCAGCCAGCAGATCTGGGACTCTGCCATGCAGCTGTACGAGGAGGTGTTGGATGACGCAAGGGTAAGGCCGTTCACCTAGGGGGCCATCATCGCGGTCATCGCTCAGCTCACCTACTTTTTGGCCAAGCAGCAGCAGCAGCAGCAGCAAGGGTCAGGAGTAAGGCTTGGAGCCTCCCAGCGTGTGCAACCATTCTGGCCGGGGGACGATAAGGGAACAGAAGGGGTGCTAGCAGAGTACGAGGATGAGTGGAGGAGCGTGACGGTACTGTGGAAGCTCGCGCAACATGAGATACGGAAGATGGACAAGGGGCAGGATGTGTGTGACGTGCTTGGTTTGATGAGGACATTATTGTACATGGAGGGAGGAGGGCAGTACCACGAGCGTCTGTATGAGCTGTGGACCGGGATGGAAGGGATGGGTGGAGTGGTGTCACGTGAGACATGGGCATTGTTGAAGGAGGAATCGGAGGGACTGGTTGGGCATGGACATGAGGATTCAGACGGGGAAGAGGAGCGAGAAGCAAGGCGGCGGGCAATGTGGGAAGAGGAGATGCGGAAGGATAGTGGGGAGGCATGTGAGAGTGAGGAGCAGTCAAGAGATAAGGAAGGAGAAGGGAATCATGGGAGGGGTGACTTGGAGGAGCCCTGCCATGGGGTACCTCCATATGACAAGGACGATGAAGGGCTAGGGCCAGGAGGGAGTCAAGGGTGCGGACAAGGGCTGCAAGCAAGCGACAGTTTGGGTGCAACAAGATGTGTGGGAGCCGTAGGTGATACTGGCGACAATGGAAAGGGGACTGACAAGGAAGTTGGGACAGGCATGGAAGAGGGAGATTGCGAGAAGGAGTGTGGAGCTGAGGGAGGAGTTTGTGGTGCCAGAGATTGAGAGGAATAGTTGGAGCAGTTGATTCAATCGCGCTTCGTTATCCTTGGCGAAGAAGGAGAGCAGGATACAATGAATGCTGCCGACCTGGGAGCGGAAGCAGGGGCACACTGGGTGCAAACCACGGTCACCAAGAAGCTGCGATTGACCCACCCACCCACAGAGTAGGCAGTACGTTGTCACGCACTTGAACTCCAGGGACAGGTTCTCGGCGGTGCACCCCTGCTGCCTATGGACAAGGTCGGTGCCTTTCATGCCGTAGTGGAAGAAGTGGCCATGGAGGCCCGTCTCTCTGGGTCAGATGCCAGTTTGCATCATCCGTTAGGGGGTGGATAGGATGATGAGGGAAGTAGTGTACTGAATGAACAGGAGGTAGAGTGGCTTCTGAAGCATGTGGCTAGGCATGAGTTGGAAGTTCGTGCTAACGTATCATTGACCGTGTACCTCGCGCATAACCTCCGCTTTGCACTTAGCCACATGAATGCGGATGATTGGTGGATGGTGAGTTGGCTCATTGGGAGGTTGAGGGAAGGCATGAAAGGAATGGGGGAACTTGTGACTGCAAAGACATGGGCCATGTTTGAGCAGGAGATGAGGAGAGGGCCACAGCCCCTAAGTTGCAGCCCGGGAGGAGGCTCTCCTCTTGAGGTGATGCCGCAGATGGTCACATGGGCCATCCAGGAGGATTTGGAGGAAGAGGATTACGGGGGAGAGCATGAGGAAGTTCGACAGGCTAAGCTGGTAGAAGCAGTGGAGCGGATGGGGGGATTCGAGCATGTGACGGAAGTGTTCGGGGGGTCGGGAAGTGCCGACTACAAGGAGAAATTTGCAGGGCATCGTGAGCCATACGAGCAGGCAATGGACGGGATCCTCGGTTCTGGTAGTGACGCCGGCAGAGGAGACATTGAAGGACAGCCAAAGGAAACAAAGAAGGCGAGTTCAAAAGGGGAGGAGAAGGTGGTTGTGGAAGTACACATGAACGAGGAGGCAGTACAGATCCCGGTCTGCCCAGACTTGACCCCGCAGCAAAAAGAGGACCTGGAAGTGTTGTGCATCCGCTACGCACACATCTTTAGCTCCAGGCCCGAGAAGATTGGAGACTGTGGTGTTGAATTTGCCATCGACATGGGGGACTGCCCCCCTATCGCCACGCGACCCTTCCGGATGTCCCCAAAGGAGGAGGTATTAGATGGAGAGATACAGGCATGGTTGGATCAGGGTGTCATTCGGCCTAGCGCCAGTCCTTGGGCCTTTCCGGTAGTGATGGTCCCGAAGAAGGATGGAGGATTCCGTGTGTGCATCGACTACCGTGCGCTGAATGAGAAGACAATGGCAGATGTGTATCCTCTCCTCAGGATCGACGACATCATCGAAGCTGTGGGGGATGCAAGGTCTACAGTACGCTGGATGCCAAAACAGCATATCACGCCATCCGTATGGACCCAGGGAGCATCGCCAAAACAGCCTTTGTGACTCATCGGGGGTTGTACGAATTCGTGCGACTTCCATTCGGACTGAAGAACGCACCAACCGCCTTTCAGCGAGTCATCAACAGGGTGCTACATGGGGTGACGTGTGCAGTCCCGTACCTGGATGACATCATCATCTTCTTGCGTGATTGGGACGCCCACATACAGGATCTTGGAACAGTATTCTCGCGGATTGAGGCAGCTGGGTTGGTGCTCAAGGCATCCAAGTGCAGCTTGGGAGCAAGTCAGGTACTATATTTGGGGCACGTGGTGGGAGCACATGGCGTGTCTCCACATCCGCAGAAAGTGGCAGCAATTGCACGCATGCCAGCGCCGACAACACCAACAGAGGTGAGGTCATTCTTGGGCCTTGCAAGTTACTATAGACGATTTGTAAGGGACTTTGCAAAGATCGCAAGGCCCCTGCATGCTCTAACCCGTTTGCGACAGGACTTTATATGGACGGAGGAGTGCCAGTACGCATTCGATCGACTCAAGGAGGCACTGATGAGCGCACCAATCTTGGTGTCGCCGGACTTCGAGAAGCCGTTCATAGTGCAGACAGACTTCAGCTACGAAGGCATGGGAGCAGTTATAGCACAGAAGGACATCGAGAAGAGGGAGCGAGTGGTGTGTTACGCGATCACACGTTGGTGGGAGCAGAGGCAAACTATGCACCAGTGGAGGGGGAATGTTTGGCGGTGGTGTGGGCAGTACAGTACTTCCTCCCATACCTGTACGGCACGGAGTTCACGCTGGACACAGATCACTACGCTTTGGAGTGACTGCACTCCATGAAGAACCCTACAAGGAAGTTGGTCAGGTTGGCCATTTTGCTGCAGGAGTACCAGTTCACAGTGCGGTACCGCAAGGGAGCATCAGCAGCGAACGTGGATGCATTTTCACGACTGCCACTCCCGGCTGCAGAGTAGCCGTTGGCATGTGAGGGGGAGGTGGAGACTGGATATCCCCTTATGGGAAGCTTTGTCTTACAAGCAGTGGCAGCTGAGGAGGACATGGGAGGGGAGGCAGCAGAAGCACCGGAACAGGAGGCACAAGAAGAGGACACAATACAGGAAGAACAAGCAGCACGACAAGGCCAGCCGACACAACAATTTGGGCAGCAGACTGGCGTGACAGGCGAGGGAGGACAGGATGACAGAGGTCAGAATGATGACCCCTAGGAACTTTTTTTTTATCATCATCTGGATACGGCCTGGCAGGACGAGGACGAGGAAACTGCCGGCGATGTGACACTAGACACCAACCTCATCGAGTTTCTCACCAGTGGGGTGATGAGTCCGCTGTGGACTGACAAGGAGAGGTGCAGAGTGAGGACACGCACGCAACGGTTCTTCATGCAGCATGGGAAACTCATGCGGTACCCATCCGGACGTTACACTGCGCGCGAGGTTCCAGCCCTTGAGGAGCGGGAGGCAATTGTAGTGCGTGCGCACAAGATGGGGCATTATGGAGTGGAGCGGACAGCCAACTTGGTGAGCACCAGCTACTATTGGCCGGGGATCTTCCGCCTGCCCAAAAACGTGGTGCTTTCCTGTCAGGGGTTTCTGTTTACGCGAGCAACTTTCACCATGCAAACGCCGCTCCAGAGTGTTCCAGTGGTCGGGCCATGGCATAGGCTGGTGGTGGACCTGGAAAAATTGCCGCCGACGCTAAGCGAAAACCAGTGGGTGGTGGTGGCCATTGACCATTTCACCAAGTGGGTCGAAGTGCGGGCCTTGCAGAAGAAGACGGCAGAGGGGGTTGCACATTTTTCGCTGGAAGACGTGATCTGCCGCCATGGGGCGCCAAAGGTGGTGCACTATGACCAAGGGGGAGAATTCCAGCGAGAGGTGGTGGCACTGCTGAAGGCGTGGGACGTGTACATTGAGCTGTCAACACCAGAACACCCTCAGTCTTCGGGGCTGGTGGAGTGGTTCAACCGCACCCTCAAGGCAGCACTGACCAAGACCGCCTCTACGCACGGTATGGAGTGGGATCGTGTGTTGCATCTGGTGGCTGCAGCATACAGGTTTGCTGTGTAGTCATCAACCAAGTTCAGCCCGTTCTACCTCACTTACGGGAGAGAGGCAAACCTTAACATCCTGGGTGAGCCAGCATTTGGGGAACAGGATCTGAGTGAAGGTACTGAGAGGCAAGTGGTGGAGTACGTTGCCAAGCGTGCGGCAGATGTGCGGGCAACAATCTCTCAGGTGTGGCAGAACAGTGATCGGGTGCAAGTAAGCCAACGGGAGAAGTACAATAAGCGGAGGATCGTCCCTGCAGAGGCAAAGAAGGTGAAAGTTGGGACCATGGTACTATGGAACTGTGCTCGAGGAGGACGCAGAAGAACTGAGCATGCAGTACAGGGACTCTGGGAGGTGGCGGAGGTCTACCCGGACTTTCATGTGAGGCTCGTGGGTGACGGGCCGGGGAATGGCTTTGTAGCCAGCCTCGAGGACTGCTACCCCGTGACAGAAACTGACCTTCGGTACAAGTGGATCAACACCATCACACCAAGCAAGCAGATGTGGGAGAGATTGAGGGAGTGGAACAAGAAGACAACATTGGGAGGAGAAAGGAGGATTCAGCGAAGGAAGAAGCAGCAAGGAGCGGGCGAGCCAGAAGGAGCAGAAGTGGAGGAGGAGCCTGAAGTCTGAGAGGAAGAACCAAAGGTGGAGGACGTGGAGGGGAGCTTGTCTCTTCGACGATACCTCTCAAGTGCGAAATCTACCCCAAGTGGCACGCACAAGCGTTACATTGATGAAGATGAAGAGTCTCAGGATGGAGCACAGGGTGAAGGTAGACCACATGAGGTGACATTGGGAGAGGATGCCGAGACCATGTTTGGGACACCAGCAGCCGTGTCCACTATGACAAGCCAGGTTACGGAGTCTACACCAACTGCACCAGTGAAGCCGAAGGAAGGGGAGAAGCATCCTGAGGGAGAGAAGCTGACGGTGAGGAAGAGAAAGAATAAGGCTGACGAGGTGGGAGGACAAATGCCGGAGACAACCTTGATTCTGGGAACCCCAGTCCGAGGACCCGCGAACGCCACATCTATCCCATCGACCCTGGCAAGCAAGATAGCTGCAGCAGCACCAGGAACGACATCAATGATGTTAGCCACTAAGGCAGGAGGAGTGAGGGCAGCGGCGCCCACACGAATGGCGACGCCAGCGGCAGCCCCTGCTGTGGTCACGACAGCAACCCCAGCAGCAGCAACGGCAGCAGCAGAAGCAGGAGCAGCAGGAGCCAAGGACGATACCGGATGGAGGCAGGTGAAGGAGAAGGCAGCAGATGAGTGGCGAGCAAGGGGTAAGGACAAGGAGAAGGCGGACGAGGGAGAGGAGGTCAAGAGAAAGAAGGGCAAGGAGGGAGCGGGCACCAGTGGTGCACCGCTCGTCAAGGAGTAGCAGACCGGATTTGAGAGGGAGTGCCTAGCGGAAGGCATCCCAGGGGGGAGCACTATGGAGGAGGAGAGGAGCTGACAGGGGTGTCTGCTAGGTCTGGGTTTTGATGCAGGGTGGCCCTTATGGCGCGAATGCTTTTCCCCAGGAAAAAATGGGTAGTCCCCTGGAGGCTGTAGGAGGGGTAGGAGGAGCAACGGTGAGTAGCGCTAAAAGGAGTAGAAGCGGGGTAGGAGTTGAAGCAGAGGAAGAGAAGGCTTCCGAGAGCTGCGGAGCAGCTCCCTTGTGAGGGGGAGGTTACACCTGTAACCCGAAAAAAAATGGAGCACAAAACAATGTGACTCAAGAAAAATTTTTGGCGTCATCGACGGTGGTGAAATCGCTCGCGTTGGGAGGGCGAGAAGAGAGTCGGAGAGTTTTCGAGCAAAGAGGACAAGACTTTCAGGAGGCATTGAGCAATGCGGACTCACGTGAAAAATCAGTTTAAACATCACCCTCTATGTGTCTCGGCGAGAGCTACTCAACGCAATTTACGGTGCTCAATTCGGAGTTGAAACGGCTAAGTTACAGTCGGGGGACGGAGGTGACCACAATGGTGGCGTGGCATTGTGTTTTGGGGGTGTGCAACTTTGACGAGGCATAACTTGGTGGGGACTTGGCCAATTTTTACGTGCCACCACTTCAAGAGATGCGTCTACACGAGATCTATCCAACGAACCTATCGGCGCCGAAATCCGAGTTGAAACGACAAGGTTATGCGAATGTGACCGAGGTGACCATCATGGTGACATGGCATTGTGTTTGCCACGAGTGTTAAGCGGATCCGACATATGAGAAGGGCGGTGGTGACGGTGAAAAATTGGACTTCGCTCGCCAAAATAACGAGAAACAAGAAGTGACGCGAGGTGCACGTGATGGTGACGTGCTATTGTGTCTCGCGCGCACTTTGTGCGGACGCGAGTGGTGAGAGGGAAACGGAAAAGCGACTTGGGTTCGTCGCAAGGAAGCTTGTGAGGGGAAGCTTGAGATGGCGGGTCGCGACTTCGCGCCTACCGCTCGCGCAATTTGAGGGGTGGCGCGAGGTGACCATAATGGTGTCGCGGCATTGTGTCGCGTACGTGTTTTGGCGGGTACCGAGACATGAGAGGCATGAGGAAGCGAATTTTATGAACGTGCCACGGAACCGTATGATAGGGGAAGCTATGGTGCGCGACCAAAATTAACAGGTGTGACCTCGCTAGGAGAGACGGCGAGAGGGGAGAAGCTTTGGAAGGATTTTACCGAGCGTCATTTAATGTGCTTGAGGGGCAATAGTGAGGAGCGGCAATTATTCCGCGGTGCAAAAGGAAGGCGAGGGCGAAATGGGATGCGAGTGGGGCAGCATTGGGAGAGAGCGACGCGACTGCCGGATTTTAAAGGAGGATGCCACAAAAAGGGGTCAAGCGCGACTCAATCGTGCTGTGATAACGGACATGAGGACTGAAGTGAGGCCGGAAGCAGCTTGCGACCTGGAAGCGACAAAGACGACGGGTGGATTTCCTTGACAAGAGCGAGGTCGCGGTCGTTCCCCGACCAAAGCGACTATTTTTATGAGGCGAATTGTGCTTCGCGAGTCTTATGGCAAGAAGGAGGGCCGTGAGAGAGGACATGTTGTTAGATTTTAAAAAGAGAGGATTGTTGTAAGAGGGGAACTCACGGACCGGCTCTTCGAAAGGTGAAAGCAACGGAGCGGAATCACGAAAAGCGATGGAAGTCGCCGGAAGGGAGATGGCTTCGCAAAGTTCTATTTGGACCGTGATGGTAAAGGAGAGGATAAGAAAAAGGGGAAGTGGACCATCTTGACAAAATATGGTACGCGTGTTGTGAGGGCCACCTGAGGCAAGGCGTCGTCGATATTTTATTTAAGAATCAAGGATTGAGGACCATGCTCGGGGAAGAGACGAGTAAAAAAACGGGGAATGCGCATTGACGGAAAAGGGCTGCGAGGCCTCGCCGTGTCGACTTAGCCAAGGGGAGAGCCAGCTACGCCTTAAGACAGCTGCTTCTTTGTCGCACTTGCTGGAAAAAATTCAATGGGCGGTCTGAGGAAGCGCCGGCCAATGAACAACGCGGGCTGCGGTCCAAAATTCAAGCTTGAGAGCCGACGAGAAGTCGCCAGATGGAGGAACAGAGGAAGAGGGAAAGATTCATCGAGCAGTTATGTTTGAGAGAATTCTAGGGGTAAATAGGAACTAGTGCTAGTTCTAGTTTCTATTGTGTATTTCCAGCTCTAGGAGGTGCTCATAGAGGACAAGGGGGTTCGAATCCACCTAGCTGGGTGTAGCAATTTTAGACTTGTTGATGGGGTTGAATTAAAAATGGGAGTCGCGCTTCGGCGGACTCGTGAGAGGTGCCGGGTATAGTCACTGTTCTAGGCAATGTTTTAAGCTAATGTTGACATTGTGACTAACTTCCGCTCCATTCGCTCTCGCTCTCCATTTTCCACTCGTGTCATTGACGTGTGTGACCGTCCACGTACCCGGAGCCACGTGTGTTTTGAGAGTAGGACCCGGTTGGAAGCAAAGACGTCCGTGCAACGTTCACTCGTCATAGGCTAGGCCACTACACCTTCGACGTTTTAACGGGGAAGATGATATGGAGTTCGGAATGAGGGGGATATGCAACCACTAGGTCGTGAGGAACAAGAAGCCATCGCCAAGGTCGGGAGCCACGCGCCACGCACGCTCGCGGGTGGAGCTCGGACGAGGGCGGAGCGACGAGGAGGTCGACTGCCGCATCGCCGAGACCCGTCGAGGTGGTCAGTGCGGGTGTCTTGAGCCGGTGTGGGACGGGCTTGTGGCTCGCGTGGGTGGGTGCAACGTTTTGAATGCCGCGCTTGGAGTGGAATGCATGTGGCGGTGCGGGATTTTGATGAAATTTCAAGTGGAAGGTAGCGTTGGAAAGCTTGGGATGAGACGCGTCTAGCGTGCTTGTCGATGTTCGATTTGGGTGGTGGTAGAGATCATGACGCCGATCCCTACAGAGCCGCGCGTTGCTTCTGCCTAGTGGCATAGCCAAACGGGTGTTCCACGGGTGAAGACCTATGCTTGTGTGTGGCGGTGGTTTGGAAGTTGTGCTGGGATACTTGCAGTTGTGGAAGAGGCTAACTGTGGAGTCTGAAGGCCTGTCGAGAGAGGCCACAAGGAGGACCGGCCTTTCGCGCACCCTATCCCAATCGCCAACTCTGTGAGAGATCCTTGTCCCACATTCGGCTTGATGAGGATTCTCATGCTCTTGGGAATTGCCTTTCCGTGTTCATGAGCGTTTAACGAGGTATATGTGTGTGATTGACCTAAGCCGGGAGCACCACACCTCTCACCTCAAATGCTCAATTCTAAAGCATCGGTTTAACATACCCTTTGGCATTAGGACAATTAGGAGCAAGGAGGCCTAGCTATTGTGCCATCCGAGTCTTGCATGTACAACTTGTTTGGATAAGCGCCCTTTGTGTTCGTGTGGGTTTGGTGGAAGGTGTGGGGGATTGTGTTGGTCCAGGTTGTGAGAAGGTTACCCAACCGGTGGCTCGGACATCTTGCCAAGGTATACGCGCCAAGCCAATCGTCCAAGACCAAGCCATACCGGGAAGGCGTTGTCTACAACGAACCTAGGGGGTCACACGCTACGATGCTCGCTCATCACAAAGACCAAGCTTGCATTGGGGGACCAGGTGGCACATCGTCGAGTGTCTCGCGTCGTGGCTTGCCAGCCTTACTCTCGACGGTCGGCGAAGCTGTGAGTGCGGGGAGTGTGTCGTCCAATCCTTTGTCGAGGGTGTGCGTTTAGAGTAAGGTGTAGCGCCGACGAGTCATCGCAAGTCGAGTAAGGGTGGGGGCAATTGTCGAGTGGTGCATGTGTGTGTGAGTCAGTCGAAGGCGTGGGGTGGCTCGCCACTCCACGCTTAGTCCTTAGGTAAGGTCAGTCGTTGCGGTGTCTCTAGTGTAGGGTAGAGCCCTTTGTTGTTGTGGATTGAAGGCATAGTTGGTAGATAGTCCTTTTGGAACCAGGAGATCCAGGTTCGGACCCTTCCAGTCGCAATTGTTTTGTGCAAGCGTTGAGGGTCGTCGTGGGATCGAACGAGTGCGTCCGTAGTATAGTCCAGCACCCGTGCACTTCCACTGGGGGGTGTTGGGTGAGTTAGGGGTCCTGCACGCCACGCTAGTTCGATTCCGCTGTGCACTCGTGTGGTTTGTGGGGTCCGGGCCACTCTCGACATGACGCACCGTGAGGGCGACCATCGAAAAAAAATTTGGGTACGTGTTTTGGGTCGCTAGCGCTCCCTGGTTACAGGGTGTCGTCGTCTTCGGCCGCGCACGTTGTAGTCGGTGTCGATCCAATGTGCCGTCACTCCTAGGTACTTGACGTTGTTGCAGGCCTTCCAGCTGTCGTTCGTGAAGGATATGGCGGACTTGACTGCTGCCAGCTGCTTCTTGATGCGCTGACGGAATGCCTTAGCACCGACGCGGATGTTGCGGGCGATGGTTATGCGGCCAAGAATGGCTGGTCCGGGGTTGGCGTGCGCAAACGCCTTGGCAAGC
>SZWC01019506.1:33306-45051 GCA_023375785.1 Penium margaritaceum | reverse complement strand
ACACACACACACACACACACACACACACACACACACACACACACACACACACACACACACACACACACACACACACACACACACACACACACACACACAAACACACACACGGCCCACTCCTCACGCACACACATACATTTTTCTCTTGCACCTTGAATGTGGCACACACTGAAAGGACAGTGTTGCTTTCCTCGCCTTATTGTTGGAAAAATCATCCAATTCATCGCATGAGTTCCAAATGAAGAGTATCAAATTGGGTTCAAATATTGTTTCACTTATGTTATTAGTGAGAATCTGATGGCTCAAACCAGAAAATGAATCTCACATTTCAGTCGCTATCAACCAAACATTTTCCATAATGAATTCCTCATCTCATGTGTACACATTCTCTTTTTCAAAAGAGTGATATACACAAAAAAAAGGCAAAAAAAGTATTACAGACAGACCCCCAAAACAAAGCAGTCTTCAATCGCTGTGCAACTTTCCGCATTCCCTAGTATTACATGCCCTTCCTCTCTCAATCACATCCTCATGTGATGAATTTTTCAAGTTTGATCCTACTCTCGTTCAATATTTCTCTTTTCTCTCAACAAAGGAATGTATCCCATGAGAAATGTTGACATTGTGTCAACTATGCAATGTTGGATGAAGAAACCAGACATCAACGGCATACAAAAGCCATTAACTAATCAACAACATGGAAAAACATAAACTACGGTATACAAGAAAATGGAACTCTCTAAACTAAACCTTGTGTTGGTTTCATATGTAGAAATAGAAGTCTCTAAGCTAGTTGCACAAAGACTTAAACCCTTCTAAATTGCTTCCTACACCTGTTTTCTTTATCCATTTCCATTATAAGACTTTAACGACTCATGAGTTGATAACACCAAATAGAATACTAAAGATCAAGCACGCATTACAGAGCCCTCCAAAACATAAAATCATTTCAATTAATTCTAGCATCAATGCTTGCAGTAAGTTCAACACTTCTTGGATGTTGCATACTTCATATGAAACATCCAATACTGATCTTTGTAACCCGCAGTATGCATTGCGCACAACTTGACCTTGTTGTGTTTTTTTTTTGTGTGGCGTTGACAGCCCTGGAGGTGAGGAAACCCCTATCGCACCCTTGGGTTACTTAGAACCCTGTGGAAAAGGCTTACAGCCGGAGCTGCACCTTATGTGACGATGTCACACCGATGTAGGTACCCATAAGATTGAGATCTTATGGATTATGTAGGAATTTAACCCACTAACCCCACCCCTAGGAGTATCTTAACCACGGGTCATAACCCTGCGGTTTGGGGGCTCAATAGCTGTTTTCTAAGAAGTCTCTTGAAATACTTGTCCCCCCTGGTGAGTGGTGCATCTTGTCCAGATCAGCTGTAGCTTTGGGTGTAATTCAATGTGGGGGGGTGATAGTTTGTGGTCTATCAGACAGATTGGTCTGTTTTTGCTTAATTGTGTGATCATTATTCTGAGTTGTTTTTAGAGGTTGTTTTTATAGAGGATATGGGAGATGATGTTCAGTTTCTCATTGAAAGAGTGTGTGGTATTGATGCAGATCATTGCCGTGGGCTCTCGTATAGCTTTTTGTTGCTTAAGGGAAATTTGACACCGGTATGTCCATGTTTCGCGAAAGGTTATTGCATGGAGTAATTTCCACCAGTAGACAGAGTGGTGCGGGTGTTGGAATACAAATGATGTGTTTTTTTTCCTTAATTCACAAAAATACTGGAAGGATAGTTGCAGTTTGTATGAGATTTGTTCTAGTTTGGTGCAATCTTGGAAAGCGTGACAAATGGTTTCGCTAAAGAGGTTGCAAAGTGGGCAGATGTCTTCAAAAGGAGCGGGGAGGAAACTTAAACGATTTCTTATGTGTCTCTGCTTTCGGAGACAGTGCTCGGTTGTGGTAGATGGCTACACCGACAGCGAGTGGGCATGGAGTCCTGATGGACGCAGCCGCACGGGTTACGTGTTCCTGCTTGGTGGCACCGATGTGTCTTNTAGACAGAGTGGTGCGGGTGTTGGAATACAAATGATGTGTTTTTTTTCCTTAATTCACAAAAATACTGGAAGGATAGTTGCAGTTTGTATGAGATTTGTTCTAGTTTGGTGCAATCTTGGAAAGCGTGACAAATGGTTTCGCTAAAGAGGTTGCAAAGTGGGCAGATGTCTTCAAAAGGAGCGGGGAGGAAACTTAAACGATTTCTTATGTGTATGCTTTGGATAATTATTTCAAGGAGAGAGTCTTTTTCTTTTGTGGGTAGAATTGTGGATTTGATTAGTTTGCCAACTGCTTTGTTGTAAAAGTGAATTTGTTGGTCATTGGCCCACTTGTCTTGGTATTCGGTTGGTTTGCATTGTTCTTCATTGATTGTTTTGTATATGTCCATAAGCTTGGGTTTTTCTGTCAGTTTGAGACGCCACGCTGGGATGGTTGTCTGGTTGCTGAAGCCGAGGAAACTGTTTTCCTTTGTGTGGACAGGCGACCAGATACTCAGGTCGTGTATTTGTTTAGGTTCTAAATCAGTGGGTGTGATTTTGAGACTTGGAGCGACATTGTGAGGTACTGCAAGAAATCCGTCCTCGTGTGGTACTGATTTGCAAATTAGATTTGGGGGGGGTGTTTGTGTAGTTAGTGATGTACCAGAAGTTGTGTTGCAGAGAAGAATCAGGTTTTTTTCCAAGAATGATATTCATCCAATCTTGCGGAATCTGTCGTCTCACTCTGTCCAGTGCTTTTCCTTCTTGTTGAGTTTTCCGTTGTGTGCTGTCTTTCTCTTCGTCAGTCTGATTTAGTGAAAAAGCCTCTGGGAAAAAATGCTTGATACGAATTTCTTGTTCAAGCGTGAATTATTCTCTTTTATCTAGGCCAAAAGGTTTGTTGTTTGATTTCAAGATGAATCTATTGGAGGCAATATATTCTTAGCCGAGTTCTTGCTTAATCATTGACGGGGGGAGGAAGGTAGGGTCAGACATAAGAAATTTTGTGAGTATGGAGTGCCATCTTGTGTTGGGTATTTTTTTGAATTTGAGGATGCCAGGTTGTGAGGAGGAAATGGCCCTTCTTATAAAGACTTTTGGATGAAGCGGCCACATCTTTCCACGTGCACCGAGTGGAGGTGAGTTCTTTGTAGGCCCTAAGTTCCCTTTGAGCTTGTATAAGGGTGGTTGGCCAGAGTACGCCTAGTCCACCGCTTTCTTGTGGGGAGATGGCTAGATTTTTATTGATAAAACACAGTTTTCCGTCTTGTTTTGAGGCTGAGAGATAGTTTAAGATGGTGTTTTGGATTTGATGTAAAATTTCTTGTGATGGAGGAAATAGATCAGAGTGGTAGGGGAAATTTGGTATGAGATACCTGTTGATTATAATGATTTTTGTTTGTAGTGTGAAATGAAAGTTTCTCCAAAGGACTGCTGATTCTTTGATTTGCCGGACAAGTTTGTGCCACATGGCGGAGTTTTTAGTCTCTTGATCCAGATTTATACCAAGAATTCTTTGAGGTTTGATGGATTCTTTGATAGTGTCAGTGGGAGGTGCTTGTGTATGCTGGGAATGTGGGAAACCAATGGTCTCATCAATGTTAGCTTTCAGGCCTGTGAGGTCTTTGCTGATGTCGAGAATTTGTAGTGCCTTATCTAGGTTGGTTTTATCTTTGATTAGGACTGTTGTGTCATCCGCGTATGCTCCAAAGCTAGGGCATATGTTTCATTCAGGTATGGGGGTTTGAATGAAGTGAGAGAAGTATTGGTTAAGTGGTTCCATGGCAATGATGAAAAGCAGTGGAGCGATTGGGCAACCTTGCCTGACTCCAGTCTCGGTGATGATTGGGGCTGTGATGTTTCCGTTCAGTAGCTAACTTGTTTTTGTTTTGTGTAGGGTGGCTTTGATCCAGTTTTGTATAGCTTCCTGGGAAACCCATTGCCTCCATAGTTCTGAAGTGGTGAGGTCTTATGAGGGTGTCATAAGCCTTTTCAAAATCTGCTTGGAGGAAACTCAGGTGATTTTTTGTGTGTAGCGACCAATGTTGCAGGTCTAGTATGCAGGATAGTGTGTCTTTGATACTTCTTCCTTTGACAAATCCAGTTTGCTCTGAACTGACATTGTGGGGTAACACGTTGCTAAGACTATTTGCAAGAATCTTGGCTAGAATATTGTAATCGGTGTTTACAAGGGAGATGGGGCGATAACTATTTATTTCAGAAGGGTCTCCTTTTTTGAAAACTAGGCATGTGATTGAGTCTGTGAAATGTGGGTATTTGGATGGGTTTTGTAGGTAGTCCACAAAAAGACTTAGCATGTTCTTTTCAATGTCAACAGGGGCATGTTGGTAGAATATGTCTGGGAGTCCATCTGGGCCTGGGGCTTTGTTTTTTGCAAGCTCTGATATGCTTTGCTTGATTTCTTCAGTTGTAATGGGGCACTGAGGTTGTTTATGAGCTGAGGGGGGACTTGTTTTAGCGGAGGCATGAAAGGCGGCTCTTGTGTGTGGGATGGTTGTGTAAAGAGTTTTTTGTAGAAAGTTGAGATTTTTTTTTCAAGATTGTTGATGTTAGTCGTTATTTGTCCATGTTCGTCTTTTAGTGCAATGATGTGCGATGCCCTTTTTCTAGCCTTAATGTGGCTTGTTAGAAGCCTAGATGCATGTTTAAACTCATCTTTATATCTAACTTGTGCCATGGTGTATTTTTGTTTGTGTTCTAAGAGCACATGTTTACGTAGCTGCTGTTCACATTTTCCAAGTGCTGAGAGGATGTGGTGATTGTTTGGGTCCGTGCATCTAGCTTGTTGTAGCATGTTTATCTTTTCATTAAGATTTTGGACTTTTTTTAGTTTAAGTTTATCTTCCTCTACACATAATTTTTCTAAAGAGCGTTGTATCATGATTTTATAGGTCAGCCAGATTGCTTTTGTGTAGAGTTTAAAATATTTTTGCCCAAAGGTCGGCAGAGTAAGGATGTGTTCAGTTTCCAGAGGCCTTTTCCTCTGGGGTTGATTGATGTAAAATTTAGTTTGATAAGGGATCACAGTTCGCAAATTTGGTTGAGAGAAGCATAATGATACATTTGGTCAAGGCGTGATGATGATTTATGAGCAGCCGAGAAGAAGGTGGAGTGGGTGGTTAAAGGATTTAGAGTGCTATGGCTGTCATTAAGCTCATGCCAATTCATCAAGCTGGACACAATGTGTGCGTCTTTTGGAAGGTCTTGAGGGTTTCGGTCTAAATTTTCAATTGTTGTGTTCAAATCTCCGGTTAGGAAGGCGAATTGTTGTGAGTAAGGAAGGTATCCGGATCTTTCCATAATTGTTTGCGTTGTTAAGGAGCGGGGGGGGGGGGGGGGGTGTAGATTGATGTTACGACGATTTTTTGGCGCTGAAGTTTGAAAGTGTGTTGTCCAATTCTTGCGTTGGATGTTTCTGTTTGTGAAATGAAAGTCATGTCGTCATGTGCTCTGTGTAGGATGCATAAACCACCTGTGTGCGCTGATTCTGATAAAAGAGTATTGTACCTCCCATTCCAGTTTCTTTTTGAGTTTTTCTATTTTTTACATTGTGTCCAGGTGTGTATCGGCCAATACACAAATGGAGGGGTTGTGTGTTCAGAGAAGGTTTTTGAGGAAAGCAGCCTTTGTGTGGATTTTTAGGCCATTAGCTTTTAAGCTGGATATAAGTCAGAATGTTGTCTGAGTTGTGCTTGGCTTTTTTGTTATGTTCTTCATCATCATTGAGAGTGGCTTCTTCAGGTGTTCTCTTTTTGGTTTTGTGGTTTACAGGTTGTAGCAGGTTTTTTGCTTTCTTTGTTTGCTGCGGTTTATGGGCATTTTGTGTCGGGGTTGTTTTCCTCTTGTTGCCCGAATTTGAGCCTGCGTCTATGACTGGTTTTTTTCCATGGTTTTCTTTCTCATTGTGAGTCCGCACGGAGGAGGGCATGCTTGTCAGGGTTTCACCCAGGGTTTGCGATGCTGTCCGTGTGCTTTGTTTGAACCAAGTTTGGTTAATGGTGGAGTGAATTAGTTTTTGTCGGTCTGCACAAGCTGGGGGAATTGTAGAGGCCACTGTGGATTTTGAGTGTGCTTGTGTGATATCTGGTGGAGTGATTTTTGACCGGTCCATTTGGGACGAGTGTGTAGGATTCAAAATAAGGGCGATGTTTTCATTGGGTTTTGATTGAAAGCATGCGTGCGTGTTGTTATGTGGGTCATTCGTAGTCAGGCAGGGGGAGGTGGGGGTGTTGGGTTTCAGGTGGTTGCCGTTGTATTTGTGTGGTAGGTTTAGAGTAACTGGTGAAATTTGCACGGAGTTGTGTGCCGTCCAGATAATTGTCATCAGAGCCAGATGTGTGCAACACCAGTGTAGGTTGATTTGGCTTGCATTTGGGCATAGTAGATGTGTGATGGAGATGAACATCGCAAGATGTTCCTGGTGAATGTTTTCTGGGTATAAGAGAAGTAGTGGAAGTGGGCAAGTAGCAATTAGGTCGTCGATAGAGGTTGGTAATTGTGTTGCTTCCTGGGGGTTGTTTCTGCAAGTCGATGCTAGTACAAGGTTCATGATAAGTATACAAGAGTGATCCTGGGGGGACTGGTGCTCTGATTGCTGAGTTTTTATGTAGAAATCTAAGTTTCCTTGAGGAATGAGAGCGTTGTTGTTCAAGTATGTTAATTGCTACCTAAAACGGGAGCACAGCAGGAACACTCCAATAGTGGTTCGTTTGATGGAGGTTGGTTTTTATTTCCTTGTGCTTCTTGAAGTTTCTTTTTGTAGAAGTAGAAGTCGTTAAAACCGTGGTCCTTTGTTGCACTATAGTGTAGGTATTCCTGTTGAGGTAGGCTGTTTGGAAGAGAGCCCTGGTTGTCTTCCGTGTTTGCAAAAGCTAGTAGCCAAGGGATATGAAGAGGGTCAAATTTTTTTAGGTCTATCTGATAGACTTCGTTCTTCTACTAGAGGAGGAATTTTTTTTGTGTGTGCGAGTTGTAGGGTTTGGAAGAGATTTGAGGTACTCCGTTGATTTTGAGCAGGTCTCTTCTGCCACACTGAGGTTTCTGTTTTTTTTTTTGTGGTTGAACGGATGTAGAGCCAAAGAAGAGACTGAGTGATTGTCAAACTGCAATGCAAGGTTTTTAGATATAGTGGTGTTTACACATGGTATGTTATGAGGCCGAGAGAGCCTTTTTTTATGTTGTAGATGTGTCCCAGAATGGGGCATGGGGTTGGAGTATTTTATTTGGATATGATCTGCGCTTAGTTCTGGAGGACCGGATTTTGTATGAGACAGAGTATATGATGTCAGATGGGGAGGACAGTTCCTCCTTGATTTTTGAGGGAGGAAAACGGTAGCATTTTGACAGAACCAAGGGTTTATGTCATGGGTGGGGGGGGGGGGGAAATAGTAGCTGAGTAGAGAGGATTGATTTTTTATAGAATTTTATTAGAAGCAACGTCAAGCTGACTGAGGAAATCTGACACAGGAGGCTCAGCTGGAAAACTAGACAATATGAAACCGCTAGAGGGCCAGGACTCAGCTGTTCTACTGATAGAGCAATAGGAGGAAATACAGATAGTGTAGCTTGGATTGGTCATATTGATGTTCTCAAAGTGTCCAGAGTTGGGTTGGGCAGAGCATATGGCACAGCCAAGTAGGTGCCTGCATGTAAAGACATTGCATTGGTTAGATATGAAATTGAGGTTTGCAATGCTGATCATGGTTAGTTGTTTGTTATTGCCAGTGAAACCGTTCAGAGTTGAGCTTCTTCTTCAGCATGTTCATGTCTGCATTCACGTTGATGATCAACTGGTCTTGGGAGGGATTCTTCTTGTACTTCTTCCTTGCTTGCTTGTGGATACTCGTGTTGGAGTGAGTATGGAGTACGTCCAAAGAGCGGCTTTTGAAACCTCCACAGTCATTGTAGTTGCATATGAAAAACTCTGCCACTTTTCCGGCATTTGAGAAGATGAAGCCCGGATCTTCCTTCCAGATCAGGGAGTAGTGTGATGCTCCAAACTGGCATTCTGCACAAATTGGAGACATGTTTATGAGGCCAGGTAATGGACTTGATACAAGGATATAGCGGCGGGTACATACCACACTGTCTGTGTACAGCGATGATAGTTCTGAGGTTGTTAAGTGGTTGGGAGCGCATGACTGGGAAGAGGCCATGGTAACAAGTGTTGTGGTTGTTGTTTCAATAGCGGCAAACCAGGAGGGAGAAGTGCAGAGTTACCTTCTTGGTAAAACCTGGGATTGTGAGCACTGGCACTGTCTGCAGAATGGTTGGGTCGTCACTGTGTGCGATAGGGATGCCAAGCATCGTGTTTGTAGGGCTTCCGGTCAGAGGATGTACGTAATGGTGGAGGAACATCAGTTTGAAGAGCGGGGGGCGGTTTTTTCCTGCTTGGCACTCCTTAGTGAGCAGGCGTATAACCTCGGTGGTTCTAAAGGCAGTTGGTAGCCCCTTGATGGCCAGATTTGGGTCGTTTGGGGAGCTTCATATGCCAGGTTGGTCACCTTGGTGTCGATGACCTTGATTACTGGCATTCTGCACAAATTGGAGACATGTTTATGAGGCCAGGTAATGGACTTGATACAAGGATATAGCGGCGGGTACATACCACACTCAGTGTGTGAGGGCAGAAGTAGTGAAAAGGCATGGGAGGGCTTAGATTGGTGAACAGACCTGCAGGAGAGAAGTACTAAGGTGACATCTGGACAGCCAGTGCAAGGATGGTGCCATCAGTTTCCTCAAACTGCACAGTGTAGCATGCGACAGTGGATCTGCCGCGAGGCACTGAGGAGATCGCAAAAACCTGAGCTGCTTCAACTGAGGGTTGGAGCACCTGACCCGGGTTCCTCCGGCGGAGAGCGTCTAGAAAGTGTTTTGCGATGTGTTTGCCAAGGCCAATGTGCTGATTGTCAAACATCAGCGTTATGGCTTGACTGAATTTTTTAACAGCTTGCTCAAAGGTGAGCTTGGAGTTCATGACTGCAGCACCAATCTGGACTGGTTGGTCGCTCTCAAAAGTTCAAGGGCAGCTTCAAATTCATCATCATCAGCGATCTCAAGGTCCATAAGCGGGTTGGGGTTCTCAGTAGTTTTATTGCTCGGACCAGCACCAGAGTTGTCTTGATTATCAGAAGTCCTGTTTCCATACCGGCGGTCGAAGGAATCCGCAGAGAAGGTGCTGTTCACTTTGGTTGTTGTATCTTGTGCAGAATTACCGTTCTCCTGGGGAGTGATGGCTTGCTGAGGCGGGGTGCCATTTGGTGTCTAAGATGGTGTCTGCAGGGGGCTTGTCACCACCGGCGGAGTTGTATGTCCGGCAGCCGGTTGTCGAGCGACAAAATGCACGCATCCGTGATGCAGCAGTATTCCTTGGTGCGCCTGTTGGTGGCTAGATCATTGGTCAGCTCCACCTTGGGTAGTGGTTCCTGAAAAAGAATAAAGAGAAGGATGAAACCAGCATGGCAGAGTAGTGTGAGTGGTAGGTGGAAATGTGGTGTTTCTGAACCGACCTTCGGTTCTGAATCATCTTCTTCCTCAGGCCGAAAGACTCTTCTTTTTGACGACTTGTCAGAGTCATTGCCTCTTGGGCTTTGCTTTTCTTTCTGGGAGTGGACGGGCTTGCCGTTAGCGTGGAGGAGGTGTTTTCCTTGCTTACCAGAGTACTTCGCTACGACTTCGGATGTTGATGCAAATTCTTTCACGGAAGCGAGGTTTCCCTCCACACCCTCCATGTGAGCAGGTTCTGCAGGGAATGAAGTGAGGGGATAGTCAGTTAACCAGTGGAGCCATGAAGATCTGTTCAGGATGTTGGACAGGAGGCTAAAAAGAGATGGCGGCTGTGAGCCAGGATAGAGTTGATAATAACACTGAGTAGTGTAGCTTGAGAGCTTGTGCCATTGCAGCTTGGGGGAAGAGCAACCGCTGTGCAAAAGCGGCCGGCAACGTGGTGGGGGCACACACGGGGGGTCGCTTCTGTGCAGATCCGAAGCTCCGACTTGGGGGGTGAACCAACGCTTTGATTTTGCTATAGATTCTATGATCCCATCGGTTTGGTTAGCGAGAGGCGGCGCAGCGATTCGATCTGCAAGCGCTCGTAGATGCTTACAAGTGCACCAAAACTTTGCAGCAGAATCAAAGGAGAAATCGAAGGGTTCCCGCTGATTCATCATGATTTCATCGCCCTGAAGTCCTATGTGGCAGGTTTCCCAACATCTGGGAAACGTCTAAAGTGCAACAAAACGAAGAATCAAAGCTAATACCCACTACAAAGACATTCATTTATAAATCTGTACAAAAAATTGTTTTACTAAATCTACTCAGTCATCGACGGTCAAGGACAACTTTCAAACCCGCTCAAAATTGGTCGAAAGTTTACGCTCCTCTTGAGGTCGCTCTATTTGGGAGGTGCGCAGTGGGGGGGGGGGGGGGGGGGGGGGGGGGGGGGGGGGGGGGGGGGGGGGGTGGCCCATCGGAGAAGGATTCGTCCGCAAAATCAGGACGAACAGCCGCCGATGTCGGAAGGGGTAAACCCGCAGAGTTGCGGACATGGTAGCCAGGTCCCACTGATTTAAACCGGTCCCCTCTCGATGACAGAATCATAATATAGGCGCAAAATTGATGCAACCCTAGAATCAACAGCAAAATCACAGCGCCGGTTCACCCCCTTGGATGTGGGCGCGTTTTTGCGATGCCACGTGTGAAAACAAAACATCGACCATCGACTCGCGGATAGGGCCAAATAGCTCAGATACCCACACCGTGCTCACGATTAAGCTGGCATACCCGCCCAATTTTCATATGGCAAGCCCATTACTTAGGAAGAAGGAACAAGATATCCGGCCCTCGCTCGCCATGCTCAATCAGCGACATGCTTTGCTGATCGAGCATGGAGACGAGGGTCATGTACCCGTCGCTCAATCACGATCATCACTCCCTCGCAAGATCGCGGTGGAGCGATGCCACTTTTGCTTTTTTTTTCTTTTCTGATGTGCAAACCCGCTATTACGATTGGATGGTGTTGCAATGTACCCATAGGTCAGCAGTGTCCATAGTCGAAAACGGAAAGACGGCGGTGTCTATAGTCCAAAACAATAAGTCAGTGGTGTCTATAGTCCAAACAAAATGACAGCGGTGCCCATGTTTTTCATTTTGCGAGCGCAAATGGGCACGGCTGACATACGTTTCATGTATTCAAAAGATTTGACATGGATTTTGACTTTGAACTTCGCTAGTCATAGCGAGCTCGCAAGAGGGGTTCTGCAGCGAAACCTCCCTACGAGAACGCGATGACCCTGCAAAACCCCCCATTTGAATTAGGGGGTTTGTCAAGGGTTTGGGGGGGGTTGCAGGATGCGGCGCACACTATAATAGAAGAAAGGGAATCTGTCGGGCCCCGCTACCGCGGGGCACGACAGGTGCCCCGTCAAGTAAGAAAATAAAACCCAAATCCCCCACTGTAACTTGGGGGTTCGTCCGAAGTCGAAATCGAAATCCATGTCAAATCCGTTGAATACATGAAATGTATGTCAGCCATCTGTGTGCACACACTCCGAAGTCAAAACAGAAATACATGAAATCCATCTGTGTACATCACAGATGTGATGCACGGGATCTGCCGGGCCCCGCTACCGCGGGGCCCGGCAGGTGCTCGGGCAAGTAAAAAAGTAAAACCCAAACCCCCCGGTGTAACTAGGGGGTTTGTCGGATATTGGGGGGGAGGGGGGGGGGGGGGGT
>SZWC01019506.1:14256-29475 GCA_023375785.1 Penium margaritaceum | reverse complement strand
GCTCCCGAGTCCCGATAACTTCTTATACAAGTTTTTTTTTTTTTTTTTTGATTTGTGGTTTTCAGCCGGTGCCTCCCATCGTGCGAGATGTCATCCCGACTGGCAGCGGCAAAGGTGAAGGGTTCGTCGAGCGTGAGGGGCCCATCACCGGGTTGGCCGTCGGGTTTTTTTGGTGCTGCGCCACAAGTTGTGAATGTCTTTGCTGTTTTCTGGTTTGCCTAGAGTGTGTCGGTGTTTGAGTGCTGCTGATCCTCAATCGCCTGAGTACTCATCGGGGATTGCTGCTTGTCACCGGTTACACTTGCTTCCATTACCATTGTTGTCAAAAGCTCTGTGGTCTTTTGAATGGTGGAGATGTGCTGAGGGCTCGTGCTAGGTTTTCGCCTGGTAGTTAATGTATTGGTTGTCCCTCAAGTGTCACTGGACTCTGATACCAAGTGTCACACCTAGCGGAATGCAGGTGGTTCACAGGCATGAGGTATGGGACAAAAGGCGATTTGAGTATTTGAGACAATTGGATGACCTATCTGAAGCACTGAGTGTACTTCGATGAAAATTGACGAGTGATCCAAGCACATATATACAATGCCAAGAATGAGAGTGAGGCGTACGTCGGGTCTTCGGCGCTTGAGTCCAGCGACGCATATGGGGTTGCACCATGAGTGGTTGATTAGAGAAGCTCTACTGAGAAGTCGGGGGGCTTCGAGAATATTGAGGTGCATCTTTATAAAAGTCTAGAGCCTTCAAGAAGTTGACCAAACAATAACAAAACATCGATATAGTTTGTGACACTTATGTTGACCTTTCTGGAGCATATTCAAAGTTGTTAGAAACCTCTAGAATGAAACACCGGAGGTCGGGGCAGCTGGCCATAATTTCCTCGGCCAAACGTCGTAGAAATCCTGAGGTCGTCGCGTGGTTGGCCATTAATATAATGACAAAAATGTCCACTCGCGGATTTTAGGGACTTGTGTACATCAGGGACGTAACAGTTATAGTCAAACAAGATCGTCGGACATAACTTTAACCATCGACAAGACTTCCCCCTGGATTCTAGTCCTTTCTATGTTTGATTACATCGGGTTCGCACAGTGCAGACCTAAGTTCACATGGATGTGACACAAGCAAAGTAACTCTACAGACACGAGGGGCATACAATATGTCATCAAAGGTGGCACGTCCCTGACGTACACGAGTCTATAAACTCAGTGAGTGGGCATATCTGTCCTTCCATTAGTGACCCACCGTGAGACTATCCCAGGATTTTTACACCACATGCCCCAACCTCCGGTGTTCCGTTCCAGAAGTTTGACCACATTCTAGAATGGTTGACATCAATGGCGCGAACTACATCAATGTCTTGGTATTGTTTGGTCAACTTATCAATGGCGTAAGGTTTTATAAAACCACACCTTGATAATCTTGAAGCCTCTCGACTTCTTGGCTGAGCTTCTCAAAGCAGCCACTCACTGTGTGACCTTACACGCATCGCTCGGCTCGAGCACCGAGCCAAGCCTCATTCTCATTCTTGGCATTGTATACATGTGCTCGACTCACTTGACACTTTTCATTGAAGTACACCTACTACTTACTACATATTATCCATTCCCAATTCCCTGAATGGTCTTTTATCCCCCACCTCATCCCTTCGAGTCACCTACATTCTGCTTGACATAACAAAAAGCCCCTCGTTTGAAAGGTATATGATGACATTTTACATGCCCCTCGTGGCATATTGTGATCACACAGCAGTTTACGTGGCTTATCGTGAGCAAAAATAGGAGGCGTGGCAATTTTAATGAAGAAAAACAGAAGCATGGTGCACAGTACTGTAATGTATGAACCAGGGGTATGAGATATTACCCTTGTCCAAACACATGGAATTCATGGAACCTCTTGTATCTCATAACCTTAGACATCAACTAAACATGTTTTGGACAGAAGAAAAATCCGCCCCTCGTTTTGGGATTTACTAAAACAACCACTCACCTGAGACTTAAAAATGCTAAATTCCGCCACTGAGATTTACATCAATCATCCCCCTTCTTTTTGAGAAATTGCGACAACCCATCGATTTTGGGCAGGGTTGCAAGGTCTCCTGTTTCAAGAGTTTCTATGCTCATTTTGAGGCTATGACATCACCACAAGATGGAACAATTTTGTCTTCCATTTTTCTTATTCTTTTGCAAATGTTTACGATACTTTTCCTTGTCAACCGCATTCTGATTCTCGCACATCAGGTCAACGCCACATGCCGTGTACCGTGGACACAATGATGTCATGGTTGTGATTTGCACGTGCACTGTCTCACTGATCTGTAATATGACATCGTGGCCGGTGTACATGCTTGTGTAGACAACTGACTCAGCAAGTGTTGACAACGGCAAGCCCTGAGCAGTGGAGAGGAAGTCACACTTTCTTGAGAGAAGTGGCTCCTGTCTCCTTGTGTGGAGTCTCCCACTTGGCAGCATTTTGCGACCAGCTCCATTGACACCAGCCACCGACGCTCATGTCACCGACAGTCATGGAAGACTGCTATTGGTAGCGTAGATCGTGCTTAAGCTTAGGGAGCCATAACTACCATGTACGTTTTTCTAGCTGATTTGGACTGCACAAATGCGTTTACAGCATGCATATTTTGATATGGTCCAGTTTTCAGGAAAAACCGGACAACGCCTGGGTTTGGGGCTGTTGGTCCGCTGGCATGGCTCACCAAGAAAACCCCACAAGCCAGAAACAAGTGTGTTTTCCTGATTGGCTGGTAGACTGAGTAGCAAGTGTCACAGAGGTGAGGACCTTGGTTAGTGCGGGAGGGGCCTCACATCACACCTCTTTCTTGCTGTTAACTCAATCATTATTTGTTTTTAGCTATAGGCTTGGTGCAAAGTCTTGACTGCAAGTTCTCTCTCTCACAGCAGCGCTAGCTGCTCAAGCAATAATTCTGGACGCACTAGGCCATGCACTTCACTCCAAGTGTGTGATGCAGCCTGAAATGGTGTTTTCCAGACTAGAAAATCATTGTTTCTACCGATCCTTGCAATCATTTTGTAACATTTCGGCCGCGCACTGAGTGCGTGGTAAGTGCACTTTTGCACTCATTTTGAGTGCACTAGCCACATACACTACGCCCGTACACTGCAGGGCTTCTGTAGACCAAGTAGCGAGGACTGAAGCGACGAAGCAGGCGAGCGAATGGCGGCCACGACAAACATGACATGGAGCAGAGAGATAGACGACTTTCTAGAACTTGTCGGCCATCAAGTATGACGTGGAAACCTGTTGGCATTGCTTATACAAAGACGGTTACACATCGTGTTGCACAAGCAAGTGACTTAGATAGCGAAAGGGAAAACTTGGATTCGGCGCACAATGTTCAAAGTTTTGAACAGATGTATTCTAACTAAACATATGCATACATGTGTATGTTCTCAAAAGGACAAGTTTAAGTTGACCGTATAAACTGAAGAAGAAAACGAAACTGCAACAAATAGTTTTCCTTCATAATGAGATGCTATCTTGTATTTTATGCTATCTCATCAAACCCAGTTTTTTTTGCCCTCATATTTAACTAGTAAAAACAGCCACAATGTGATGTATGGAGATGTCTTTCTAACAAAAGATTGTTTCCAAAATAGGGGAAACCTCACACATAATTTTATCTCATTTTTTTCCAGTATGAGATATGGAAAAATCCTCCATAGGATGTCATTAAACATGGGAGTATCTCATTTCATAAATATGTACTCCCCAAGTAAGACAAGAATGTCTTAGGTCACACATGATTTCAAGACTCAAAAGCCCTTCTCAGAAGATAATTGCTTTTAACTCTAAGAAGAAATTAAGGTATGCGGAGACACATAAGACAAAGAAGTACCTTGAGTACGCTCTTAAACTACTTCTGTATGAAGACTTGCCGCATGTACTACTCCCACGCACTGACCTCCTTTATAAGAATAGAACATTTTGACAATACAAGACAAAATGGAAGGTATTCTAGGGCACATGAGACAAAGGAGCACACTGAGTGTACTATTGGTGTTTTTTTGTATGGTGCTTGAGTGCACTTGCCACATACACTACCCCCATGCACTGAGGTCCTTTTCAACAAGAGAATTGTTCTCCCATATAGGACAAAAATCAAGGTTTTATATGACATACAAGACAAATGAGTGCATTGAGTGCGCTATAAGTGTACTTTTGTATGGTGCTTGAGCGCACTTGCCATATGCACTAACCCCATGCACTAGAGTCTATCTTACAAGGAGACTTTTTTTGCCAGTAAAGACAAAAGTGCACTTCTCTCATACACTATGGATGGATTCTAGATATCGGTGTAAGGTAGTCCCTTTAAATAGAGCACAATTAAGGCATACACTAAAGAACTAGTGTATGAAATGGCCTTGATTAAGCATACCTCACCACATCATCAAGTCACGTGATACATTGCTCTTTGAGGAGCATTTTCCAGGTGAACCCCCTTTTTTTTCTCCTAGGACCATTTCAGACCTGACGCCACCACCGTGTAGGGGAGATTCTGTACTGTTGTACAACGTTGCTCTCCATCTGCCGATATCCAGAGTACCTAGTTCCACCTCATCACCTACGCATCCACACACATCAAACACCCCCACCAAACCATAGTCCCCATCTACATCTGTTCTTCCGGTTGTTGATCACGCATCTGAGTCCACCTCAGCCACGGACTCTGCTAACCAGGTGACTGAGTCCACTTCGTCGGCCGCTGACTCCACCACCTAGGCGACAGAGTTCCAGTTGACCAGTCAAGCAGTTCTTCGGCTTCTGAGTCAGTCACTCTTGTGGAGCGACCTGTCGTGTCCTTGACTCCTCGAGCCAGGTGTGTCCACTTGTCTAGGGTTGATCTGACATACTCATGCAGTCCTCGTGGTCGTCTTCGTCCACGTACCCCAGCACCTCCACCATGCATGTGTCCTGCCATCACCTAGGCAGCCCCCAGCCACTTTCCTCCGTCTCACACCACCATATCACAATGTGGTGAGTGGAAATCTAGGGAAGAAGGCCTTGGGTCTTATTGCCCTTGTCATCACAGCGGACCTCCACCCTGGACCCGCATTAAGTTATACCCTCATCTCTTAGCAGCATCGACGTGTTGTCTCTGTCTCACTATCTTGTGCTCCAATGGACCTTGGAATCACTCTTCTGTTGATAGTCAGACCGCCTTTACAGGCACCCGACCCACAGAGCCTTTGTAAGGCTAGAGCCGCACTTGACACTATCCAATTAGATGTTGCTTGCAAGGAGGAGCTGGCTTCCATGGATAAGCATGCTGTGTACGGGCTGGTTGAACTGCCCCCAGGCTGCAATGCTATTGGTTCCAGTTGGAATTTTTTGTCGAAAGAGGAAACCAGACGGTACATGGGACAAGTAGAAAGCCCTGCCCAAAACCAGGGGCTTTGCACAGGTACCAGGATTGGTCTCACTCATGGTACGGGCATGTTTGCACAACATGGCTGGCAGCTCCAACAGATGGACGTAAGCCATGCATTTGTGCATGGTACTCTCGATGGTGAGGAGCTCTACATAGTCCAGCCCCCTGGATTTGAAGATGGCACAGGTCGTGTTTGGCAACTACAGAAGGCCCTTTATGGCCTAAAATAGTCACCTAGGTGTTGGAACACAGGGATCAGCTGCACCCTCTCGAAGGGTGGCCTGGTACACATCACTACAGATCCAGTCCTCTTCTTCACCCTAGTCGAGACCGCCTGTGCTTGTCTTTGTAGATTACTTTCTAATCATGTAGCCTGACATTGCCGTTATCTAGTGAGTAAAGGATCCGCTATAGACCTCTTGCAATTTGAAAAACCTTCGGCCTACACATGTATTTTTGGACATGGAGTTTGAACATGGCCGCACCCACAACATTCCACGTGTACATCAAGCAGCTTACGTGCAGACATTAGCCAAGCACTTTGTGGAGCTCTTGCCCGCTGTACTTAATGATTCCACACACATGACCCCAGACAATTAGATCAAGTTGAACGCTTCTGATGGCGACACAATTGGTGCAGGTGTAGCTGTGACTACTATTCTTTGTTTCATGGGGTCACTCATGTTCCTCACCACCACCACATGGCCAGAAATTCCGTTTGCCGTGAATGTGCTAGCCCATTTCTCCTAGTCCCCAGACCAGTTGTACCTAGATGCAGCCATTCCTGTGGTGCAGTACGTTGTCTCCACCCCACGTCATGGATTAAATTTACATCATCAGCCATCTGTAGTCACCAAGGGCTACACTGACAGTGACTGGGCTGGGAGCATAGATGGTAAGAGTCACAGTGTATAAATATCTCTCATTGTTGGCTGTCTTGTGGTGGAGTGGAAAGTAGGGGTGCATCACACGTAGCACTACAGAGGTAGAATATGTGGCATTGGGTACTGGTGAATGCAGTAGTGTGTGATCGTATGATCTGTTGTGTGAGTTTCGTTAGCCTAGATTTTCCATTACACCGCACTGTGACAATGAGAGTTCCATGGCCATTGCAAACAATGACGAAATTCATCACACACGTACAAAACACATGAATTTGGAGTATCACTTTGTATGCACTTTGTTTTATGAGGGCAGCATCCGGATTTTGTAGGTCAAGTCTGCACGACAGTTGGCTGACTTATTGACCAAGGCAGTCAAACGCACATCATTTAAGAAAGCCGTTAATCAAGTTGATCTGCATCCATGAGTGTGCAGTTGTGCATTCGTGAGTTCCCTCTTCTCATCTTGTTCCCTTCATGCCCCAACCCTTCCTATGCTCGTTTCTGTACTTTTGTGGCTTTACTAGACTGTGGGGACATGAGGGCATGGAGGAGCATGAATTATTGTGTGAATTTTGGTGCATGACCTCTACATGTACATGTACATTGGTGCCTACGGGTCATCGGGGAGTGTTTTGATGTCTCTCTAATCTATACTGTGACCTCTCGGATGGTGTACATGCTCGTGAAAATGTTTGCCTCGGCGGACGTTGACGACGGTGGGCGCCGAGTGGTGGATGGGAGGTTGTACCGTCTTGAGAGACGTGGCTCCCGTCTCCTTGTGTGGAGTCAACCACTTGGCTGCAGTGTGCGGCCAGCTCTATTGACAGCAGCCACCGGCGCTCAAGTCACAGACAATCATGGATGGATACTCTTGGTAGCATAGAGCCTGCTAAGACTTAGGCAGCCATAACTCCCATGTTTTTTTTTCTAGGTGAGTCTTACTGCACGACTGCGTTCACAGTATGCATGTTTTGGTATGGTCCATGTTTCAGGAAAAATGGACAATGTCCGGGTTTGTGGCTGTCGGTCCTCTGGCAGAGCTCACCAAGAGAACCCCACAAGCCAGGAAATATTGTATTCTCCCGTTTGGCTGGATGAAAGAGTAACAAGCCTCACAGAGATGAAGGACTTATTCTCGCTGTTCACTCAGTTATTACTCACGTTCACCTGCACTTTTGAGGCTAAGTCTTGAGTGCAAGTTTTCCCTCTCACAGCTGAGCAGACAGCGTTCCTCAGGGGCAAAGTTTGGATGCAGCAGGCCAGGCACTTCAGTCCAAGTGCATGAGGTGGAAAAAATTGGTCTCGTCCAGACCAGGGCATTCATCACAAATCCCTCGCAAGAGGAGTTTGTTCCTTTTTTTTTCTTTTTTTCTTTTTGTGTAGGGTCCACCTGTTACATGGAACGGAACGTGGGTGGTTAACAGGGATGGGGTCCAGAGAAGAAGATGATCTAAAGAATTGGTAAGACTGGATGCTTTGTATTCTGTAGTAAGTGTACTTTGATGACAATTGTCGAAGATATCGAATGCATATCTACAAGAGTGAGAAACATAATGAGGCATGCAATGGATCTTGGGCATCCGAGTCGAGCGACACGTGCGACGTCACATTGTGAGTGGTCGCTTTGAGAAACTTAGCCAAAAAACTCGGGGGATTTTGAGAATATCAAGGGACGGTCTTCTAAAAGTCTAGCTCCATCAAGAAGTTGACCGAAAAACATCACAATGTCGATACGGTTCGCGACACTTCTGTTGAACATCCTACAAAGTGGCCAAATGCATGAGAACCTTTGAGAACGGGACAACAGAGGTTGATGCAAGTGGCCAGAACTCCCTCGGCCGAATGGCATAAACATCTTGAGGTCGACGCGTGGTGGGACACAAATGTAAAGAAAGAAATGTCCACTAGCAGATTAAAAGGACTTGTATACATTTGGGACGTAGTTCTTTCCCCCTTTTAGACATCATGTCCCAGCGCGTTAGCAGACATAGGCCGGTGACATGTGTCATAACCATCAATTAGATTATTGACGTTTGGGTGTTTGTCGTAGGGCTCTCAACTATCATGCGCGATGTCATAGTCATGCCACATGACCAAATACTTTGTTTTTTTTGCGGCGTCAATGTCGGAGGATTTTCCTTATCACGTCCTTCGTATCTCCGTCCACTTGAATTGGAGGCGGAGGAGTGACATTGTGTGCAAAATCTCTCACTAGGGTCCCAGTACATCTTGAGATTGCCAAAGTGGAAGACGGGATGGATTGCCATGATGTTGGGTAGGAAAAGTCTAGTGACGAATGGGATATATGTTCGCTCAATCTGAAACAGGCCAAACCATTGGATTTCAAGCTTTGCCAATTCCTGTCTACGTAGCTTGATGTTTGTGGAGCTGAGTAGGACACGATTGCTAGTGCTGAATACATTTTTGCTACAATGTCGGTCAGCTGCTTGTTTCATGGCTGCTTGTGTCTTCATGAGGGTTTGAAGCGTTTCTTTCCAAACGCTAGAGAATTCCTGTCTGTAGATTTCAACCACTGGAATTTTGCTTTGGCTTTGTATTCATACCAATGTGGCGGGAAGTTGCTGTAAACCACTTCAAATGGGAATGCACTCATTACGATGGAAGGAACCGGGTTGTATGCGAGCCTGGCGGTTGACGGTTTTGCTGCCCAATCAGTGCCGTGGGGCTCGCACAAAGTGCCGATGAGTTGTTTCAGCGTCTGATTGGTTTGTTCAATCTGCCCTTGTGTGAAAGGATGGAACACTTTTGATAGCTACATCTGAATACTGTACCGCATCATTGGTTTGCATGAATAACGGCTAGGGAAGTGGTCATCACTATTGCTAATGATGGTACATGGTACTCTGTGTAGCCGTCTGACCTCATTTAGCTACATCAGTGATGTTCCTTCTATGGTGAGGTTGGTCGTCATCAGGATTCAGTGTGTGGAGTCATATCCCTCCAGAGTGCCAGGAAAACCTGTCGCAAAGTCCATGCTGATATTGACCCACGGCTCCGTTGGACAAGGGAGTGGTTGGAGCAATCCCGGTGGCCTCGTGACAAGAGTTTTTCACCTGACAGGTGCCGCAGGATTTACCAAATGCTGCTACATCCATCTGCATTCAGTCCCACTAGTAATAGAGTGCCAGATTCTTGAGCCTCTTCTCCTTGCCAAAGTGTTCACCTGAAGCGGTGTCATGGAATTCCTCCAACAATATCTGTCGGAAGTCCTCGTTTGGTGGTACGATGACTTGGGGAGTGGATCGTCGTCGCCACTTGCGGTCGTCAAACTAGAATTTGGTTTCATTGTACCTGCCAAACCCATCATATCCTTTCACAAATGGCCACACGAGGTACAAGTCTTGTTTGATGAGAAACATATCAATCTCGGTCATCAAGTCTGGTCACTGACTGAAATCATTTTTACAGGTCAGTACTTGATGTCGTAGTAGAAGAGAGTGATGGAGCTTGTTTGATTGTTTTAGACTCATCGAAGGAGTTTGTTGACGGCTTAGATTTTGCTTAGTCTTTAGATACTTGAGTGCAGGTGATCTGACTGGATGACACATTGTCGGCATTCAAGATAGCACTGCTACGTCTTCATTGCACGCACGGCGGCCAACATTTATTCTTTGTGCACCGCATACTCAAGTTGTGTTCTGCATAATGTGTGTGACATATATGTGAAATCTTGTTCTCTACCGCTGTTTTCTTGGAGAAGAATGGCTCTGATTGCTCGATTGGACGCGCCGGTGGCCATGACATAGTCCACTGTCGATTCTGCTAATCTTGGGGCTGTCGCAAAGGTTCCTGAAGTAGTTAAACGTTCCTTGTTTGCTATCTCTCCAACACCACTCGATGGTTTTACGAGTGAGATGAAAGTAAGGCGCAGAAATCCGAGCATAGTCCGTTACAAATTGACGGTAGTATTTACAGAGTTCCAAAAAGACCTGTACATTCCGAACGTTGGTTGGTGTCGGCCAATCAGTGACCGCCTCCACTTTCTTTGGGCCCATGGTGATCCGTCTGCCGCCGATGATGTGGCCCAGGAACTCAATCAAACAGTAAGAAAAAAATGCAATTTGAGATTTTTTTTGTGGGATTTCTCTCTTTGTAAACTCCCGAGAACCTTTCGGAAATGTCCATGGTGCTCCTCCATGGTGTAGTTATAAACCAGGATGTTTTCAAGACACACGATAAAAACGTCATTGAGGTACAGGCAAGAAATGTTGTTCATTATCACCATAAATGTTATAGGGGTATTGGTGAAATTGAAGTGTTTTTTTTTTTTTGTGTGTGGAATGCTGTCTTCTTGACGTTCTTATATAAACATGCAGATCTTATGATAGCTGTTGCATAGGTCGATTTTGGTGGTATTCTTGCCTTATGGACTTGGGTAAAAAATCTGATCCTACTCGCAGAAGGGGGTAGCAGTTCTTGATAGTGATGTTCTCCAATGCTCGGTAATTCACACATATTTGTATCTTGCCTATTTCTGTTTTTACGAAAAGCAGAGGTGCCACGTAGGGTGGTATGGATGGTTCGGTGAACCCCTGACTGAGAATCTCATCCAGTTGCCTTTTGAGTTTGGTCAGGTCGAGGTCGCTCATCGGATAAGGTGCCTTGACCGTTGTTCAGTTGCTCGACTTCGGGTCTATCTGGTGATCGATGTCGCATTGCAAGGGTAACTCTTGTGGTCATTTATTTGGAAGAATACCTTCAAACGTTTTTACAAGGGATGAAAAATCCTGTGGAACGCTTACAAAATTATGTGGTGTTAAGGAAAACATTGTTGCATCTGCTGCCACAATCACTTGTGCTCCCTCTGTCTCCATGTGGATGAGCCACGCTTGTGCTCTACGTTGCAGATACCTTTTGGCCACGTCCCATGATATTCACTGCGTACGATGTTTTACGACTGCTACAAATTTCTCCATTGCTTCCTCCTCTATTGATTCCCGAAACCAACGTTGTGTTGTGGGTCAATCAGAGGCAAGGGATCGGCGCCTATGATGCTGAACTTGGTGCAGCTCAAGCACGCGATCCGGAAAAAAAAAAGAGAAGATTTTTATCGCGTATGTGTGAGACGTGGAGGAAGATTTCAACAAACCAGAGGACGTGGAGCCTACTGTGGCGCATGGGGTGACTCGTGAGCAGCCAGGGGCCCAAGGAAAGTTTGCTGCGGTGCCCGAGGGGCTTCGGAAGGTGTGTACGGAGTTTGAGGACGTGTTCCTCGACATCCACCCGGCTGGTCTGCCACCAAATCGTGACGTGGACCATCGCATCGACCACAAACCTGGAGCGTGCCCGCCTGTTCGTGCAATGTACCGCATGAGCGACGTGCAGCTGCAAGAGCTCAAGAAGCAGCTGACCGAGATGACGGAGCAGGGCTTCATCCACCTGTTCTCGTCTCCTTATGCTGCACCTGCCCTGTTTGTGCAGAAAAAGACGGGGGAGATGCGCATGTGCGTGGACTACCGGGCGTTGAACGAGTTGACCATCAAGAACCGGTACCCACTTCCATAAGCCAAGGAGCTCTTCGACCGGCTCCGTGCGGCTTGCTTCTTCACAAAGATCGACCTCCGTTCTAGCTACCACCTGATCCGCATCGCAGCAGATGATGTTGAAAAGACGGCCTTCTACACCCGCTATGGTCACCGCGAGTTCCTCGTGATGCCTTTCGGGTTGACCAATGTGCCGGCCACCTTCATGGTGGCGATGAACAATGTCTTCAGGCCGTACTTGGATGAATTTGTGGTGATCTACCTCGACAACATCTTGGTGTATAGCAAGACGGCGCAGGAGCATGAGGAGCATGTAAAGAAGGTCCTAGAGAATTGTGAGCAGAGAATTTTTTTTTACAAAACTCTCCAAGTGTGAGTTTGCAGTGGGTAAAGTTGAATTTATTGGACACATCATTGGCGATGGACAGATTGCCATGGACTCGCGCAAAGTGTCGGCCATGCAAGAGTGGCCAAAGTTGCGTAATGTGCATGATGTGCAAGTGTTCCTTGGTTTTACAACTACTACCGCAAGTTCATCCTTCGCTATGCAGGAGTGTCAGTACCACTCTCTAATCTCACTCATAAGGATCGCAAGTGGAGTTGGGGCGTTAGCAAACAAGAAGCCTTTGTGAATCTCAATAGGGCTTTGACCTTTGCACCGGCCTTGCACTTGGCTAACAGCAGCTGTGAGTTTGAAATGGTGACGGATGCTTCCGACCTGGCCTTTGGTGGGATCCTTTTGTAGGACTTTGGCAATGGGTTGCAGCCAGTTGCCTACGACTTGCGCAAGTTGCGCGGGACAGAACTGAACTACGCCACCCATGACAAGGAGATGCTTGCCGTCGTCGCAGCCTTCAAGAACTGGCACTGCTACCTCGAGGCACGGAAGTGCACGGTCTACACCGACCACCACACGTTGACGTACTTCAAGACGCAGCCGAACGTGAGCCGGCGGCAAGCGTGCTGGGTGGAGTACCTCAAGTCACACTTTGACTATGATATCGTGTACTGGCCGGGTCGCATCAACCCAGCCGACGCACTCTCACGGTGACCGGACCTGATGATGCGGGTCGCGTCTCTCACCATCTAATAGGATGCTTTCCTTGTGAAGCTCTTCACGTAGGGATACGAGACGCATGGGGAGTCCGACTCTTGGAGATTTTTCTTTGAGGCACCGTCTTGGCAACGACGCAGCATGCAGCAGGTGGTGGTTCCCGTGGTGCCCGCGCTTCGGCAGCTGATTTTGGAGGAGTGCCATGACAGTGGCCCGACCGGCCACTTCTACGCCGACAAGACCTTGAAGACGGTGGCTCGTTTCTTTTGGTGGCCCACCATGTCGTCGGAGGTGGCTGAATTGTGCCAAAGCTGTGACGTGTGCCAACGCCACAAGGCGAGGAGGACGAAGACCCCGGGTCTCCTCCAACCCTTGCCCATCCCCGAGCACCCTTGGCAAGACATCTCCATGGAACTCATCACGGGCTTGCCCGAGACTTCGACATGTCATAATGCTGTGTTTGTGATGGTGGATTGCTTCATCAAGATGTCCCACTTCACCACGACGCTGGATACGGTGAGCACGGAAGGCATAGCTCGGCTGCTCCTCAAGCACGTGGTGCGTCTCCATGGTGTGCCGCGCTCCATTATGAGCGACCGCGACCCACGCTTCACGAGCAAGTTCTGGCGAGAACTCATGGAGCAGTACGGCAGCAAGGTGCAGTTATCGACCAGCTTTCATCCCCAAACGGACAGACAGACGTAGCGGACGAACCAAATGCTGGAGCAGCTCTTCCGTGCGGTGGGTACTCCGGACGAGACGGCGTGGGACCAGCAGTTTCCAGTCATTGAACTGGCGTACAACTCTGCGACGTCTGCCTCGACCGGCAAGGCGCCATTTGAGGTGGTGACCGGCACGGTGCCCGCCACACCCCTCAGTTTGCACGTCGAAAGCAACCTGCCAACGGTGGAGTCTACTGCACGTGACTTCAAGCAGATTTGGGCAGCGAAGCGGCATGCCTTAGTGAAGGCGCAAGAATAGCAAAAAGTGCAAGCGCACCACAGACACATCGATGCAAAACTCAAAGACGGTGATCGTGTGCTTCTCAGCAGCGCGCACGTCAAGCTTTGCGGGGTCCAATCGGTCAAGTTGAAACCCCGGTGGCTTGGTCCGTTCGAGGTGCTCGAAATGCGGACACCCGTGGTGGCGCAACCGTGCCACCACGGGTGTCCACGGTTGGCTCTTCTGCCTTCCATGCCAGTCCACGACGTGTTCCACATCTATAGAGATGTGGAACACGTCGTAGATATGCTCAAGCTCTCCCACGATCCGGCCAAGCATTTTCCAAGCTGCAGTTCTGAGCCTCCCCCTCCGGTGGTCATTGAGGGCGAGCAAGATTTTGAGGTGGAGGCCATCCTTGACAACCGTCCTTGTGGCCGTGGATGGGAGTACCTCGTCAAGTGGAAGGGCTACCATGCGGCCCACAACTCCGGGAGTATCAACAGCGAACCGGGACGGCTCGCTCCTAAACGCGAGGGTACTGTGAGCAGGACAGTGACAACGGCACTGATTACGGCTTGAGGCTTCCTTGCATGCATGTGACATCTGACTGTGGATTTAGAATCTACAGGAAAAACCGTGTGAGATCGACCCAAGAACGAGGATCGATCGATCCACTAGGAAGTGAGGAAGTTTTGCCCGGCCGAAGGTTGGACCGGCCGAGGAAGTTCCGCAAACCCGGATACACACACGTGTGTATGTGTGCGGATACACACACACACACACACACACACACACACACACACGCACACGCACGCGCGCGCGCGTGTGCAACACACACACACACACCACACACCCCACACCACACACCACACACCACACGCGCGCGGATGCACACATAATAGTATATTAACATGTCTATCACTGAGCTCAGGCTAGGCCATTTTCAAACATATTCTACCAAACTGTCTAGAACCTTCATTCATCCTCAACAAAATAAAAGGAAAAGTATCCATCTAAAGTGTCTAGTGTCTTCCAAGGTTTGATCTGAGAAACGTTCACCACACAATTGTAATGAACTTAGCATCTCTAAGTCTATTCTTGTGATGCAAAAACGTCAGAAGATGTTACTCCATGCGACACAAACGTGAAATCAATACTTCTAATGGGTTTTTCTATGGAATTGTGTTTCATTGTTCAAAATAGATTTTTTAGTCTCATTGTTTTGTTGAAAACAATCACGAACATTTGCATTACAAAACTCAAAAATATCTGAATCCGTGTTTTAAGGGTGTCTCCCAAATTCAGTTCCCTAGTAGCTTCGTCTCTTGATGTACACTCCTACAACTGTGTATTTCTAGGGGGTCATTGGTCATAAATGCCTCCTCTTCCCTTCCTCCTCCTCCTCCTCCTCCTCCTCCTCCTCCGCCT